>JAWZYV010018755.1:0-27456 GCA_038373885.1 Cheiracanthium punctorium
TTAAAGCATCGACTCCCAGTCGGTGATTCTCGAACCTCTTTAGGGCAGGGGTTCTTAACCAACTGCGGACCACTTAACCCTTTGAGGCGCAACAATTTCCCAATGTTGAAGAAAGGGCAGCCGTTGCCCTCGCTCGACTTAACTACCATCAAGATGGCGGACGATCGAAACGTTCATCGCTTGCCACAGATCTAGCGATCTTTTTTTTGACGCAGCTGGCTGTGCGAGCCAGCTGCGTCAAAAAAGGATCTCTAGATCTTTTTCTGTGGCACGCGATGAACGTTTTGATCGTCCGCTATCTTGCTGGTAGTTAAGTCGAGCGATGGCAACGGCTGCCCTTTTTTTCAGCATTGGGCAATCTATCCAGCTGTTCTCGCATTTTTCCATTGTTCAGCAGATGTCAGTGCTGTTAAAAATAATCGTGACCATTTTTTTACGGGAAATGACGTGCTAAAAAGTAAAAGGTTCTCGTGGAGCTATGTCACCCGCAACTATTTTTATAGAAATCAAATCTATTCTTCGCGACTGGCAACAATCAAAACGTCAGAGTTTGGTGTTCCCAGAGCGGGACCACTGCGCGTTAAAGGGCTACAGGAGTTTCGGCGAGGGGGGGGGGATTAAAAAGAAAGAGAATAAAGAAATGCTAAACGTATGTTTCCACGTCACACACACAAAATGTAATGATAAAATGAAAAATTCAAAAAAGTTTCTTTAATAAAATTTGAAATATATACTTTATTTTTTAAAACTAAATTAGGAAATTAATTAAGCATAACGCATTCTATTTCTCACTTTCCGGCGTTGATGTGATTTATTAGAACGTGATTAGTTGACAATAGCTGTGGGACTCATAGGTTCTTCTCTATTTTGAAAGTATTAGTAAACACTTTTTATTTAATTATTATTATCCAAAAACAAACGTAACCAAATGCCCCTTTTGCGTTTTTTTCCTCGTGAAGTTGTGAAGACACATTTATTTTTTAAGCTGTCACTCGCTCGGACCGCCAGTTGGGAACCACTGCTCTAGTGGTTTGTATGATGTGTAAGAGGGTCCTCCAAAAGAGTACGCTGGGGATACAACGACAATATAAGAGATTCGCCAAATTCTTTCGGATTTTCGAAGGGGTTACCAGGGAGAAAAAGCTTGAAAGACAGTGGTTTAGATGAATGGAGATACCTATTATTCTAGTACGTGGAAACATCGTTTAGTTACAGCATTTAGCCTCATATCGGTTAAATTAATTAAATCACAGTTCATTTCCGTATGTAAAATAGACTTGAACACTTCTATGGTTTCGGTCATCCGTACAAGTGAACGATGTTTTATTTTACTAATATTCGTAACTCCATTTCTCTAGAATCTAGAGAAATGATCTAGAGTCTAGATCATCGCGATGCATATCAAAATCTGCTGTCAAGTCAAGTGAATCCCTTTGTCCGAAATGACTTTTCTCGTAAAATGTCTGTAAAAGGCTATAAAACTGTTCCGCTGCGTTTGAAAGTGGATTTTTACTGTAAACGGCAGACACGCAGCTAAAAAAAATAAAATAAAATAAATAAATGAGGGAGGTCCCCTATGGGGGTTAAGGCAAACGTTTTCACTAGAAATCTTGGTTATTTTCTTCTTTTTTTAAAATTCAGTTTGAGTGGTTCATTTCTAAAAACGCATCTGGTGGCGCCCTTGGTGAGAATTATCAGTTTTGTGCTTAAGAACAGAGCCTGTTAATGACCAGCAGGGGCCCCGGACATTGATGAATTTGGGGGCCCCCATCTATGAAATTTGTTTAATTTTTCATAAAATTTTGATATAAAAAAGAATATTTCAGAACAACAACAGCTCTTTTGAGCCGGGGTCCCTGGATTTGCCCATGCGATAATAAGGCTCTGCTTAAGAATGCTTTTTTCTTCTTGTTCTATGTTTGGTGAGAGTTGTTGTTTTTTAGGTACTTGTTGTTTATATGGGCTACTGAAAGTTAAACGTCAAACAACCGAGTGCATCGCCAAATTGGTAGTGGTAAATTCTCTCGAAAATAACTGCATTCCTATAGCCGTTTGCAGTCCTAAAATAATATTGCAATCTTGACACAGTCTTATTACCGCCAAGCAAATTCAGTAGCTGCTATAAACGACTATTACTGTTATTATAATTATTATTAATTGCATTTCATGTATTAAATAGACAGCAGGGGATCTCTGCTGGTTAATTTCTGTTCCGCGAACTCGCATGGTGCCATACACCACAAAAAAAAAAAAAAAAAAAAAAAAGAAAGAAAGAGAGAGAGAGAAGCCTTTTTTTTTTGGGGGGGGGGGGGTCTCTCTCTCCTTCTGTGAATATACTGCATGATTTTTTTATTAATTAGGTCTGAATACTAAACCTCCGGATTTCATGCTTTCAACGAAGAGAGTAAAAGAGATTCCTGCAAAAGATGCCGATTCTGATAATGGTACGTGCTTATATTATTTTTCCTTTCATGAATTCATTTACAGAAACTGTTGCTATAGATTTGCAAATACTATACAGCTGCGGAAAAAAAACGGCCACTTGCTCTTTATTTTACCATCGTTCGTCCTACAACGAAGGTATATATACCATGCAAAAATCGTATACTTTAATTTGCTAAGGGACCGTCTTAATATTTAATTCTGCATTAACTTCGTTTTTTCTCAATGGCATCACTCTATTTTGACTTTATTAAACGAAAGAAAATCTTCAAATTACCCTAAATATAATTTTTCACCATTTCCCTTCAATAATTTCCGGAGATAGCGTGAATTCTTTTTTGCGCGATTTTAAGGGATTTTCTGCAAATTGAAAAACGCTATTTGTTGGTTCCGAACTTTTCTCCTTTCATTTATTTTGCTCGCGATAGTTAAGAGAAATAAATATTATTTATAGGGAAAATACTGTATCTAGTCTTAACCCTCGCGTCACCGAATTATGAAAAATCAGAGAAAATAAATCTGTCTAGTATTTAATGCATCTGAAATACCATTAGAAATCATGCAAAAATATTTTTTCCTAATGTCGATTAATATTAAATTTTTCTAATATTAATTTCTGCATTTTCGAAGCATTTTGTTATGCTAAAATTAATTTAAAAGGATGCACATATTAGGTAAAGGTTGAGAAATAACAAAAAAAAAACTATACTTGCCTTAAAAAGAAAAAAAAATGGTATAAAAAAGCAGCGTAAATATTTTCTTAATTTTACTCCTGAAACAATAAGCGAAAACTGTAAAAAATGACCTAAATGGACTAATACTGCAATCTAGACACGATTTATGCATCTAGTTAAGAGCCTCATATACTTTCTACATGAATTAATGATGTTTGATATCACTGAAAGAAAAAAAATACTAAATTTAATTGTTTTCTCTCTAAATATTGCTATTTGAAGTAGGAGCCTCATATGAGGTTCAGGGTGACGAGAGGGTTAAAGTTTTTTGTACTGAGATTATCAGGGGTAAAAATTTGAATACTATTTAGTCAGTGGTCCAAATAAACTGCAGTGTGCAATATTTTTTTATAAGACTTTTGGCGGTATTTTAATTTATAGCCAGATGAAAATTTAGACAGAAAAATGTGATTTTGAATGGTTGATAAAATATGGGAAAGTCTAAAGACCTCATACTTCAGATATTTAAAAAGGTCAAATTTATGCCTGCAACATTGAGGCTGTTAGTTTTTTAAAAACAGAACGTTGCATTGGAAGAGATACATCTACTGAATCTAAATCTATACATGGAAAATATTTTATTTGGTGGGAAATAGTAGTGGATGCAACGATAGACGCTTTATAGAATCACCATCAAACTGTATAAACCTCCAATTTGTTTGCTTCGAAATTTGCTATTCTTTAATACCGCTAACTTTTACTATTTTTGTGCAAAAGAAATCTAAATTACGTTTATTTTACGCAAATTTGAAAAAAAAAGTCACTTAATAAATGTATATATGGTCCCTCGACTCATGAAAATAACACATTTTATTTAATATAAATTAAACTACTGAACGTAAATTTTGAAATTTCGCACTGCCATGTAATATTGCTTTCTGCATCTATTTCCATTGAAATTTGGCTAGGTCGCTATTCATAATTTTTGGAATATTGATTTAATAATCCATAATTCATAATAATATTTTATTAAAAATTATAATAATTGTGAATTATGTTTGGGCCGGTTAGTTCTAATAGTACGGATAAAAATCAGCTTCTTATTATCAGTATTATGAGATATGAATTAAAGTATGAAAAAATATTTTAACATAGAGGGAGGGAGATTTTGGAAGCTGATAAATCACTCATTTTCAGCACAAATGTATAGAAAATTGGCATACGGGGTTAAAATGAGCTAAATTTTTGAAATATGAAGTGAAATCTATGGGTTGCTAATTGGAAAAAAATTTGGTGCGAATTTTAGTATGGAGATGGCCCCTTATGCAATTTTTATGTTTAGCAAACTAACCCTTTGAGGCGCCACCCTTTCCCAATGCCGAAAAAAGGGCAGCGTTGCTGTGCGCGCACAGCCAGCTGTCATCAAAAAAGGGTCTCTAGATCTGTGGCACGCGATTAACGTTTCGATCGTCCGCCATCTTGCTGGTAGTTAAGTCGAGCGATGGCAACGGCTGCCCTTTTTTCGGCATTGGGCAATCTATCCAGCTGTTCTCGTATTCTTCCATTTTTCGGCAGATTCCAGTGCTGTTAAAAATAATCGTGACCATTTTTTTTTACGGGAAAGGACGTGCTAAAAGGGTAAAGGATTCTAGTGGAGCTATGTCACCCGCAACTATTTTTATAGAAATCAAATCTATTCTTTGTGACTGGCAACAGTCAAAACGTCAGAGTTTGGTGTTCCCAGAGCGGGATCACTGCGCATTAAAAGCTTTAAGTGTACGTGCATCATAAACGATTGATATATGCAACTTTGCTGTATGGCTAATGACGGCCAAATAAAGTACAAGAGGGCATTTTTTCCCCGCAACTGTACAATTCTTGGCTTCAAATTAATCTAAAATAAGAAGTCTTACGCTTAAAGTAGTTAAAATCTTCTCCGAGTTGCCTGTTTATCAGTAGATTACTTTTTATTTCACCCAGATTAGCAATATACGACCGGATATACTTTCAGTGAGAAAGTATTTCTAAAAATCCATCTACATATTATTAAAATTTACACAAAACCTGTTGATTACTTGAGGCAATTTTCCCCCCCTGGCGCCAAAATGTACTCCTGAAAGATTTTGTGATCAAGGCAAAGCTAACACTAAGGCTTTGGAAGTGTAGCTTTCGAACCTTAAGGAAAAGGAGATACTTTGGGCTTGGGCGGAGGTTTTTTTTTTTTTTTAAGGGCCAGGGTTGTTATGATTTTGCCCAACCCGAAAAAACCGAAGAAAACACCCAACTGTTTTTTTTTTCAAAATTTCAAGTTTAATTATGTAGATAATACGTCTCTTAATATCAGTATACCACCTGCAAAGTTTATAAACAGCTCCCCCCCTCCCCCCACACCAATACTACCTAAAAATAAATAAATAAATAAATCAGAAAGGCTTCAAATAGGCGCAAAAACTTTCTATAGAAAATTTTTATGCTTATTTGAATTAAAATGAATAAGGATTTTAAACATAAAAAACATTAGTTTAAAAGTTCTGACTAAGCACTAGTATATCACTTAAAATTATTACTAATAGTCAATTTATTTAAGAGCAAACCATGATTGGGGTTGTTATTGTTATTGATTTATACGTTTTTTCATGCATGATTAATAATTGTAATTAGTTATTACTAGTAATTTAACTTTTTATTTATAATTGATTTTTGTAATCAATTAGTTGCTTTAAGTTGTATTTAGTAATTATCAAAATGTTTTTCTAATATTCTGAAACCCAATCGCTTTCTCTGGAAAAACCCTGATAACCCCCCCCCCCCCCAAAAAAAAAAAAAAAAAAAAACCCAGATAAAACCCAGTGGGTTGGGGATTTTCTGAAAAAACGTGGGTTTTTAACAACCCTGTAAAGGGTTATAATGCGTCTTCACCTTACATCTCGAGAAAACACCCCTGAACTCTAGATCGTTTAATCCACAGCTGCGCGTTAGGCCCGCAGCCAGGACCTTTACACTTCGGCCATCTACCATGCTCAGTGTCTTATCCACTCGGCCATGGTCGGCCGCACTCGTGCAAGACAAGAACCAGCAATGAAAATGAATTCTCACATATTATATACGTTCGAGGAGTTCCACAAACATTAGGTGAATCCTCTAGGAATTCGGTGAACAAATTTTGTTAATTTATTGCTACAAAATGACTGTAATTTACAGGCAAAAGGACTAAAAGAATGGTGGAGGTTTGTTTTTATACCTCATGCCGTTCCCGTGGAGAACCCTGTAATTATAATAATCTCTTACTGCCACATGTAGTCCATTTCAATCTTTTAGTAATTTATGGAAGACTTGAAGTGTACTTCTTAAATACTGTTCATTATACATTCAGGTGAGAGGAGTGACAAAAGCGCAGACTCAGCAAGACATTCAGACGGTCCAAAAATACTGAACGACATTCAAACAGATAATGAAAGTGAAGGTAAGCACCTTTAATTTCTTATTGAGAGACTTTTGGTCTTGTGTGGAGCTGGACTAACTTATAAACTTTAAAAAAACACGGGAGACATTTTAGGATATATCCGCTTTTACCAGTGCTGAGAGCGGGTGCGCAGTGGAGATGTAACGAATAGTGAATTCCGAATATTCGGCCAATAACTCAGGCCGAATACCGAATATTCGGCGTCCAAATATTAAATTTTTAAAAATTTCGTTTTAATTGTACATAAAATGTCGCTTTTCAAAAAAAATTGTAATCAAATACTAAATAAAGACTAATTAAAATTCATTTTATATTATTTGTAGGTACATAAAAACACACATCAGTATATTATCTGTAAAACTAAAAAATCTTCGTCATGAAAAAATATCTCTTACAAAGTTAAACACTAATAGCAATAGCAGCATAATTATATTTTAAGATACTCATAATTTGATAAATATGTAATGGTAAATGTGATTTATCTGGTAATTATGCATAATCACATCAGAAAAGTCTGCATTTTTGTATTATTAAATACATTAGATTATGCTTCATTCAGCCTAAAATTCAATGACTTAAGATATTTTATAATATGAAATGAACATATTGAAGTATAACTAAGCAATATTATTTGTAAATGCATTTAAAATACATGTTTAAAATATTTTTTTTCTCTTTGTTCTGAAATTATTCAGCTGAATAGGTAGCAATATTCGGCCATAACTATTCGGCCGAATATCTGTTTAGCATTCGGCTTACCGAATATTCGGCCAACTGAATATTCGGCAAAACAGCCGAATAGGCTGAATACCGAATAGTGGGCGAAGTGCAATATCGTAATGACTGAGGATTCAGACAACTAATTTGTATGTGTATGTTCCTAAGCTGTTGCTATGATTAATTAATTTCTTTTAATCATAAATTGCTTTTCAGAAATGGTGAAAATAATGACGAATCCGGGGGCTAGTGTTCCAGAAAAATCGAAGGTCTTGGGCGAGAATGGAACAAATGGGGAAACGGCAGGTAAACACTTACTTTCCTCTAAAAGATAACAGGATTAAATTTTAATTACCAGTATAACATTCCACTTCAGTTTTCCAGAGTGAGTCATGTTGTTACACGCCGTTACTAATGTTTTAAAAGAATATTTAATAGTTTTTCTTCAAGCGTTTTCAAAAAGTCTTATTCGGATTTTCTTAAAAACTATATACACGTATACTACATTTCTGTGAGCCTTTTTCAGAAATCGAATTCCTACTACTAAAAACTTCACAAATATTAAATGCCAACATGAAGTTGATTTTTGTAATTATACCCTATAAAGGGTGATCATGAATATATTAACTTTGAAGGGCTATATATTTACAGAACTATAGAAGATGCGCGAATTTTGGAAAAAAGAAATAGTAAAAAAGGAAGACAATCAGAAACACTTTCAGATTTTAAATACGCACTATAGTGCTATATATTAAAAGCGTCTCATAATTTATGCGTCGACCCTATTTTTCTTCCTTATTCCATTAAGTTGGAAAGTGTATCATTATTCATGAGTGTGCCGTATTTTTCTTCCTTGTTTCATAAAACCAATTGTTGAAATCGAAATCTATCTTCAAATTGCCTGCTAAAAAAACTACTCTTCGTCAAGTATATCCCAACTATACTTCACCGTCTTAAATATTGTTTCGAATGTGCATCATAATTCATGAGTGTGCCGTGTTTGTCTTTCTTGGGTGGATTCCTACTTTAATTCTCAGACTCTCGCCAAGGTGGCGATAATTTAACAACCTGTAAATACAGCATTCCTTTACATTTTTATTTATTTTGGGTTGCCAATTAATGTAGTTTTAATAATTAAGTGTCTTCAAATTCCTAAACTGGAGCGTTTATCGCTAATTTGTTCACTTTAGTTTCCATCCAGTTCTTTTAGGAGCGTTGGAACTTTTGAATAACTCCTAGAGATCCATAATTGCAAAGCTCGCCAAAGTGCGGGGATTTTTTAGGTTGGCGAGAGTGGTGGCGTTAAAATAGGAATCAACTCTTTCTTGTACCATAAAAACACATCTTTGAAATCGAAATCTATCTTAAAATCGCCTACTGAAACTGTTTTACAGTCTTCGCCAGGCATATTTGAACTATAGGCATATTCTAACTATATCGCGTAGGTATTTTAAATACTGTTTGGAATGGGCATCATAATCCATGAATGTACCGTGTTTGTATTCCTTGTTCCATAAAACACTTCTTCGGAATAGAAATCTATATCAAATTCGCCTTCCAAAACTGTTTAACAATTTTCGCCTAGCATAGTCAAACTATCCCTAATAGCACAACAGTCCCCTGTGACTGAAATGCGACCACACAATACTGTCACAATACAGTTACAAACAGTCGCCGCGACTCCGCAGCAAAGTCACGCCAGAGTCGCTATGTCCTCTCGCTGTGTAGTCGCATTGTTACCGTTCAGAGAAGTCACGATGGGACAGTTTTGCAACAGCGAAAAAACTCGGGGGAAAAGAGTTACCGAAAATATACACCAGATGGCAGCACTAAACTCTCAGGCAAGTTGAGGTGCAGAATCGAACCGTGGAGCTAACGGTTAGTAGCCCCGCATCTTAACCACAACGCTGTGATTACCTTGCTCGAGATCCTTTAAAAGTAAACTGATTGCTGCAAAAGCTAGTTCTGAAGGCTTCTTTTGGAAATTTAAAATCTTTCTGCGAGTATTTTATAAATAAGTTTCATATATAAATATATATATATTTATTTTATAAATAAATTTTATATTCAGTGAGTATTTTATAAATAATATAAAAAATATCATAATTAATAAATATAAATTAAAATTCTTGGAAATCTTTCTTTTTCCACATAAATTATTTTCAGGAGATAATGTGCTGTTTTAACGTAAATAAAAAACTTTGTAAAAAACACACATAAGAAGTTATAGGTAAGAGGATACGCACGTTTCAACCAAAAATTGTTTTGGCCTTCGTCAGTCCAAGCCCTTCGTTGCAAGCAACACCTATAACTTCTTATGTGTGTTTTTTACAAAGTTTTTTATTTACGTTGTTGTTTAACACCAGTATTTTGAGTGTTTTTTCCAATGTGCTGTTTTATTTAAGTATTCATCCGAAAAAACGTGGGGTTTGATATATATTAAGGTATGAGGGATAAGATTTATATTTTTGCTATATTTTGCCTAAAAGGGATTTCATATAAAAATAAGTAAAATTAATTGGATAAACATGCATTAGATAAAATAAATAAAGTATTTTTGACTTAGACCCAAAGTTTTAGCGCAAAATTTTCGTAGTGGAACTTTTAAACATACCAGAGACGTATTTGAAAGGAGGGGGGATCTGAAAACTTAAAGCAATTATTAAAAAAACAGCAATTTTGAGACATTTGTATTTACTCTAGTAACAATAAGGTTGAAAATACCGGATAGTCCCCCCCCCATCCGAAATTTAAACCTTACATTACGCTAACGAAACATATATGCCATGGGGATATGAAAGAAATTGTTAATTTTACTCACAGATACTTAGTTTTCACCATTGTGATTAGAACTCTCAACTCTAATATTTTTAAGAATAATATATTTTTTATAAATAATATTGTCTTGTTTAAACGAAATAATTTAAAAATTAATAAATTAAACTAAATTCCATTACTACATAACTGCAAGGTTTTATTGAATTACTATTTTCGGATTTATTTATTAAATGTTTCAGGAAAGAAATTGTCACAAAATATTAGAAAAAATGAGTATGTATCCAAAGTCGCAAAAGCGGCCAGTGTGACGTCATTTTGAAGTCCAAAAAAATCAGTAGTCACAAAATAGTCACACAGTGACTTCACAGTGGAGTCACTGAGCGACCAATCACATACTAGTCACATGGTGACTTCACAGTGGAGTCACTGAGCAACCGATCACATACTAGTCACATGGTGACTTCACAGTGGAGTCACTGAGCGACCGATCACATACTAGTCACATGGTGACTTCACGGCGACGTCACCTGGTGACTGGTCACAAATAAACTTCACAGTGACTACACAGTAGAGTCACATCACTCACAAGTCACAATGCGAGTAGTATGTGACAGTCCTGTGACAATTGTGACCCTCTGTGACGTCACAGCGACTCTTTTGTGACCATCTGTGCTATTAGGGATACTTCACCCATCACCTTTATAAATACCATTTGGAAAGTGTATCATAATCTATAAGTGTACCATATTTGTTTTTTGTGTTCTATAAAACACTTCTTCGGAATTAAAACCTATATTAAAATCGCCTAATAAAACTATTTTACAACATTCGCCAGGCGTTTCCTAACTATACTCGAAATATATTTATGATAAATTGTCGCGTTTTGGCACCCAATTTAGCGATCCATTATCAAAAATTGCAAACCTATTGGGACTTTCAACATATTAACACCCTCTCCCCCTCTCCATGTTATCTGGCAAACACATTTGAATCAATCTTCACCGTGACAGTTTTATCTTCAAAACTTGTCAACACGATCGCGTAGACAAAAATGGGTAGACAAAATTCTCTCACTGAGCTAAATAGCACCCTAGTGCTAAAAATAACTTCTTGTACAGTTACTAACATGGGCGCCGGCAGAATATTTCCCAAGGGGGGGGGGCAAAGACTACTTCAACGTATGGTTACCATGTTGGAAAGAGCACAAAAGCAAGGGAAAACACAACAAACAATTGCATACAAAAATCCAGGGTGGCCATTGCCCCTCCCCCTTGCCCTATGCTGCCGGCGCCCATGTTTACTAACAGCATTAAGTTGTAAATGTTCAGTATGGCCATTACAGGAAACACGAAGGATATCCATTCTTGCAGAATTCGTCCAACACTTTTTACAGCATTCCTGTTACGGTTTCGATGTCACGGACCTGTGTTACGGTTTCGATGGTTGCAGTTAACCGCGTTTTCAGTTTCCACAGTGATAGTTGGTACAGGCAGGAGAAAAGCGTTTTTATTGTTAAAAACTCACGTTTTATATACCTCCAAAGAAAATAATTGGAAAGGATTTGTATATGTGTGGCTTATTCCGAATTTCTAATGAAGAGCATATTCAAAATTTGTTATGCATGGAAAAAAAAAAAAATAATGAATATTCATAACTTATTACTGAAAACGAGAATGGAACGTATTTTGAATTGTTTAGAAAAAAAGTTTCATAATCCTCGCAAAATAATGAAAAATCGGAGTCCCACAGCTAGTCAAAGAAGCACGTGCTATCGTCACATTAACGTCGAAAAGGCAGAAGTAAAAAGCGTAACACTCCTAAATTCATTTCCTAATTAATTATTCCTAAAAAATATGCACACATATCTACTTTATTAAATTTTTTTATATATTTTTTTATTTTATCATTACATTTTGTGCATACGTTTTGCATTTCTTTATTCTTTTTCCTTTAGATTTTATCTCCACCCCCATCCCACCCCGGAAAGAATTGTTTTAAGTAGTCCGTGGGTAAACTGAAAGTGGAAAAATGGTCCACGGGTTAATTTGAGTTCGGAACCACTGGTTTAGAACAAAGGTTGCCAATCTTTTACGTTTCATGAGCGCCATTTTTCTTTTACAGACCAGGAGCCCTACCACGATAGTCTCGGGAAATAATCGGTAGCGGATAAATCAACCTTCTCGCACATATGACGTCACATTTCGACAGAGCACTTAAAAGTGCCACCACGATAATGTCGTAATGTTTACGATACCGTAAATACTGTCGAGAAATCCGCTGTTGTTTTACGACACCATCAACAAGTGTGAGAACCGTTTCCCGCTATCGACTATCTTCATCTCGGATTGCAGCTCGTGGTATTTTTGTTTTGTTTCATGGTTTTAACTTTTAAAAAAATGTCACGATTATTGGTTTTAGCGCTTGCACAACAAGACGATGCAAGAAGGGTTCCTAGGAATCGAATTTCGATTCCTAGATGTAAATCATTTGATTTAAGCGAGGAAGATTTCATTAGAAATTTCCGCTTAAACAAACAATCCGCACTTCGGCTGATTCAAGAACTTAAGCCTTTTCTCGAGGCTAAAACAGCCCTCAACACAGAAATAAAATTTTGAAATGATGAAGTTAAATTTTTTATTATCACTTTTTAAATGTATGGTTATTCACTTAGTTTCCATTTATTAAACATGCACTGTTAAGGAAAATATGCTTAAATTACTAATTCAAAGCAACACTTATTATTATTACACAGTTCATTTTATATGCCATGAAAAAGAAAAAAATGTTATATCACCTTTAACAAATTAATGTCTCCATAGAAGATACTTAAGGATGAATAATTTTTATACTATCACTGAGCTATCAAACCTTCTTTTATATAATCTTTCTTCTTTAAATAGTTACAAATAACAGCATCTGTGTTTCAAGGTGTAACATCCTAAAATTTTGTCTGACAAATTGTATGTAATTAATATTCCATCTTTGGGCTGTATATTGTTCAGAAATTGGTTTCAAAGTATAATTGTTTTGGTGTATTTTTTTAACATGCATTTCACGCGCCGATCCACGCGCTCACGTGGATCGGATATCGGAAAGAATGCTCTACTTTGATGGGTTGATTTCTGTCGATTACGATACTCCCGGAACAGTCGAAAAAATTCTCGCTTCCTTTAGACGTGACTATGGTGGTAGGGCAAAACTGGGGGTCGCGGCTATTTATCCGATGATTTCATTATCCGATAGCGGGAACTATCCGCTACCGACTATTTCCCGAGACTATCGTGGTAGGGCTCCTGTTCAGATGCGCCATACAACTCAAGCACCTTTTCACTTCCTTACTTCATGGGTACAGTCGGAAAATATGAATACGGTTAGGCTTTAGTTTGGAGGAGGAAAAGCAATAACGTGTGAGCAGGAGATTGAAATTGTTATTCGAAAGAAGAGAATTCTAGAATTTCTCTTTTTTTCGGATATACGGTAGGGGATCAGAGATGGTTCGATTTTTGATGACCAGCATATTTTGGAGTGTACGAATGCTTCCCTTTAACGCAACATCATACATTATAAGAGATGAAATGTTTCAGGGCTCCAAATTATTTCAAAAGTCTATGAACTATCTCAAAACAATAAGTAGGCACAAGGATGCACTGCGCCACTTGAATTCATCCAATGCATAAAGTTTTGCACATGCGCCACGATTTGGCCACCCTCGGTTTGTTTGCTTGCTTGCCAGAAGAGGACTGGTCACGTCATTGAATGTGTCTTTTAGAGCTACATACGCCCTTCCTGGAGTTTTCAGAAACAATTTGGATCCTCATCAGAAGGTACAGAACTTCTGAACATTGGGACCCTTCGAAAAGTGCTAACGACTGCTGAGAGGATTTGCGGAACCTCGGACACACCTTAGTGGCACGCCAAAATAGAACCTGCACCCGTCTGGTTACGAGTCCAACGCCTTGACCACTGGGCCTTCCAAAGCTGGGATATTCGTCTGTAATCACCTCCTTGTTTGTAAAGGAAAAACGAAAAACTGATTTCAGCTCTATTGTGCTGAAAATCATGAGCATGATAATGATATTTATGATGATAACTCTGAAAAATCTAGCTGGAGTGCTAGCAGTTTCGCACCCCGTGATGCATATTACAGAATGAGATCTAAGCTAAAACCATTTCGTGTAAAAAAAAAAAAAAAACACTTAATAGTAAACAAAACTTATAAAGGGTGAATAAATGGGCACTGGATGAAAGGGAATATCTATGAATGCATTATCTATGCAGTTTGATTGTATTTACATTTAAGTATTTTAATTTGATCTTGATACTTAGAAAATGCTGCATTTGTGTCTCTTGCAGGTGTAATCCCATCGACAAAGAAAAAGCGTCTCCGCGGACTGGAGTTGTGTCGAAAATTGGTAAGACATATTTTTAACAAATATATTTCAGTAAAACAAAAAATGATGTTTATTACAGATATTTTTGTAGAATTATGAAAATATAATTTATGTTGAAATGGAGAAAGGTAAATGAGCTTATAAGTAGTAATTATTATAAGTAGCATTACTATATGACTCTGATACAAGGACGAATACAACAGTATAGAAATACTAGTCTAACTTTTATTATGTTTTCATGATTAATATAATTTTAAAAATTTCTAAATGAGTAATTCAAAGTGCAGCATACTATTATTGAAGATTTATACGAGACTTCAGTCGGTTGAATTTTATTTATTTAATTTAATTTATTTATTTATTTTGTGGTCAGAAGATTCAAGCGTGCTTAAAACTTTAGATGAGAAGGCGACCACCCGCTTAAAGTTTTTCTGTTGCAGTCAACTGTATATAAAACTACGCAACCGTAACGTCATTTTATAACGCAAAGGCGTCTGTGTAAATTACTCTAAACTGAACAAACGAATACTTACTTAAAGACAAAGGCGACTGGTGCACCAAAAATGTGGGGGAGTCAAAAGATATGCGAGTGTGTGGGTGTGCAAGAGGGGTAAAGCTATTGAGCTTTATTGTTGGATCTAGATGTTATTATTGATTCAAAGATCTTCTCTAGTTATTTATTAAATGATCTTTAGAGGCGAACTCTAATATGAGCACGAATTCCTTTTCTTCTCTATTTGTGTATTATGTTTCCTCCCATCATTTCTCAATAGATTGTTATTTTTGTACTTAGAAAAGTGGAGGGGCAAGATCTATTTGCTTTAGGAAATGAGGGGATATCTTGTACCCGGTCGAGCTACCAATGCTAAAAACTCCCCTGTGCACTTGATCACATCCTAAATACAAATGGGAAATGAAAGTAAAATTATGCATAACATAAAACTGTTTACAGCTCTGTCCACAACTATAACAACTTGAATCAATGATGATGTTGAGATGATGAAATCGGCTAAAATTATTTGAACTCGAAACTTCGTAACTCTGATGGAACATATCTGCTGGAAAGGGGTGTGGTCTAAGGGGTAATTTTTTTAAAAAAATCATTTAGTGTTTTGAAATCCGGAGAATCCTCCGCACTTGTCATATAACAACTGCGTTTCTCTTTTCAGTTGGATGACGCCTCGGTAGGAAAGGAGGTCCAGTTGAGCGAGGAGGGCAAGAGGTCGCTGTTCTTCATAACGGACATGGCAACGAAGCTGCAAGACCACCTGGGCAAGATCCTTGGAAAGTGGGACGGAGTCGAAACGCCCTCCGCCAGCAGTGAGGACGAGGACGAGGAACCGGGTGAGTAGAGGCTCGTTCTCGAAAGACAGAAATTTCTGGCTTTTTAACCTTTTGAAGACGGGTGGCCGATTCTTAAGCAAGGCTAGAGGCCTGGGTGACAGCTTTGAGTTCTCGTAATGTATTGCATTGGGGAAAAGCCTATCTATCTTATTAAAAAAAGTATTGAATTCAAGTTCTTGAATAATGTTAATGAATTGAATTAGTTAAGCGAACCTTCCATTGCTTTTCAGCGTCATTTCTTGTTTTGAGGTAATTAAGGATAATTATCAGTTTAAAGGGCATTGAAACTGATGTTCCTAATCTCCCTTTTTGAGGATTAAATGAGATAGGAAGACAATAGGAGAATCTGTGCTGAAAGGGTATTCAGTAGGCTGACACTCAGACGACGTCATTGAAACGTCACCTCCATATGCTCTATACGTCTATCAAGCAGTGTTTCTTCCCCCACTCCCTCTGTAGTTGTAACAGTCGTGTGAAAAAGTTTAAGACCACAAAGAGAAAAATCAGATTTAATGGAATTCCGCAGAAAAACATCTGTTACAAATGAAGAAAATAGACTTACATTGAAGTATAGTCAGTATTGTCGAACCTCCTTTATTTTATATCACTTCTGCAATCCTTTTAGGCATGCTATAAACCAGAGACTGGCAGTAAGCTTGAGAAATCTCACTCCACATGATTTACCCCACATGCTTTATTGCTTCAACAATTTCTGTAGAACTGTCTGGTAGATTCTCTGCGACTTTATTTTTCATGATTCACCACAGATTCTATATGGGATTCAAATCTGGGCTGTTACCAGGGCAATCAAGCACTTGGATTTGAGTAGCAGTCAAATAAAGTAAATAAAAAACTTTGTAAAAAACACACATAAGAAGTTATAGGTAAGAAGATACGTACGTTTTGACCAAAAATTGTTTTGGCCTTCGTCAGTCCAAGCCCTTCGTCACAAGGAACACAGGGAGCTGAAAAAAGGACAATTTTTTGGTGAAACGTACGTATCTTCTTACCTATAACTTCTTATGTGTTTTTTTTACAAAGTTTTTTTATTTACTTTATCGTTTAACACCAGTAATTTGAGTGTTTTTTCCGTAGCCGTCAGATAGTCCTTAACAATCCCTGCCGTGTGACACGAAGCCCCATCATGCATGAAAATTGAACATCTTTGAACATCCATGTGACACGTCAACTTGCCATGTAAAAAATTAAAGTACCGACTGCCGTTCATCGTGGTTTTAGGTGGATGGAAATACAGAGCAGCAGTACAATACGCAGACATTGCACCCCATACCATCTGGCTCGGAGGGTGTTTCACTGTCGGAATCGTATATCTATCACCATTTCTTTTTCCCATTGGGCGACGAATGCATTTAGCACTTGCAGAAAATATCTGCACATTGGACTCATCGGAAAATAACACCACTGTTGTTCGGTCCAATTCTGATATTGTCTGGCGAAATTCCGTATCTTTTTCATACTTTGAGTAAGTCGAGGTTTCCTTGCAGGTTTATAGAATAATAAACAAAAATATTTAGTCAAACGTCTTGAAATACTACTCGAACTGACGTTGGTACTCTTTTGCAGCCAGAGCAGCTCTATTGAAGAAGGTTGTTGGCGATAGTGTGACCATCCTTCTTATCACATGATCATCACGGGCATTAGTTTTTCTTGGGCGACAGCTTCTCTTAAGATCAGTATAATTTCCCGAAATTTTGAATGTACTGATACATATTGATGCACACCTGTTTTGCTGACATTTGACTTCAAACTTATTTCACGTTCAGAAAAGCCAACTTCACGCAGGGCCGCTATTTTTGCCCGTTTTTCACCCATAACAACAATAATACAACTGCACTGTGTACGCAAAATCCAATAATGAACTACTGACAAACGAGACAGGCACGTTTATTTATAGCAGTAGAAAGCTTCTGATGCCATCAACGCATGACATGACGCAATCACGAGTGAAAATGATGCAATCTGCTAAAATACAGGAAAACGGCTGCTGGTCTTAAAATTTTGCACATGACTGTAACTTGCAGTGTCAGATAAGCGACCCTATCAGAATTTGAATTTTGTGCCTCCAAGACTTATTTTCTAGGCCGACAAATAGCACCAAGTCTACCAAAGGTTCCCTCGGGAGGGTTGCACCCCTGTCAGCCGCCCGCCTTCCAGCCCATAGCTGCGACTCTGTTAACTGGTTTCTTCGTTGGGTAGAATATGTGAGATACGTCAATATTAATAAACCCTAGTGTTAAGGATGGGAAACAGTAGCGGATCCAGGGGAGGGGCTAGGGGGCTTCAGCCCCCCCCCCAAAAGAGATTGCTCAAGGGTAACATTCTGCTTTATTATACACTTTAAATAGCTAAAATGATCATATTTTATCACTTAGCCCCTCCCAAAAGCCTAATACATTGGTTTAGACTAAAATTTTGATTTATAGTACATTGTAATTGGGTAAAATAAGCTTTTTTAAAAATTTAGCCCCTCCCAAAAAAAATTTCTGGATCCGCCACTGATGGGAAAGAGTCATTTACTGCCTATAGTCAAATAAAGGACAGTTTCAACAGAGGAGGCGCCATTTGTTTATGTCCATGTCCCTCTCTACACCGCTTTTAAAACTGATTGTGGATCTTTTCCCCCTTCTTTCAGATCCCGAGCCCCGTAGCCGATATCCGAGACGCAGTGTCCCGAAAGTGTGCTACAAGGAAGAAGACATATCCAGCGATGATGACTACCTGTGTGAGTTGAAAACGCATTTAATTTCTTGCATGTTCCACTCTCTCTGCATTACCGTCATACTTTTTTCAGCTTTATTCTATATGAGAAGCACTAAAACTTTATTTTTTGAGAGATTTTTAAATATTCTTCTACAAACTCGCTCTGTTCAGATACATTCTTAACCCATTCGTGCCTGGATATTTTTGCGACTTTCTTCGATTTTTGCTAACACCAGCAGTAATTGATAAATTTCTGATGTCAACTTTTTGAACAAGGGATGATTTCATTTAAAATCATTATGTATAAAAATTGAAATGTCAACATCCTACCTGGCCATATTAAAATATTTTGTGGAATTGAGGTTCAATACTCGCGAATAAAGGCTAGGAAAAATAAATAACGTTTTCGACTGATAGCGAAAATGTCGTCCCAAAAAAGGGACGCTAGGCATAAATGGGTTAATATACGTACTCAGAAATATACATGAGCGAGCAAGTTCGAATTTTCTTTTCACTTTCTTTATTTCTTCTTATATTAGTAAAGAATATATTTGAATAAATTCAAAAACATTAAAGAAACTTGCATGTCCATTTGTAAAGTATAAAGCTATGACACAATTCGTATGATTTGAATTCCAAGCCATATTGATTGATTTAGCAAAATATCTATCTGAACATGGATTGCATCAATTTGGGAAATTAGATGTTTTCTGGATGTTATAAGCAAAAAAGTAAGCTGGCAAAGCAAATTGGATTAAAAAATTGAAAGAAAGGAAAGTAAAGAAATTGAAATATGATACCCGACTACATTTTTTAAATATTAAACTGGTGATGTACTAATACTGAAGGAGGGAGGGGATGGATGTAAAATTAAAACATTCTGAAGTATATTAGTATTTCTCCAATTTTAGGCTAAAAGTTTGTATTTTGGAATTTTTTACGAGGTATGCTATACATCTGGTTTTTTTTTTTTTTTTTTTTTTTTTTTTTAAAGCTAACACTGCTGTTTTTTTTAAACGGAGAGGTTGGTGACAAATATATTAAATATTAACTTTGATTCTACAGTGGAAATTATAAGCAACAAAATTAAGCAACGTTATTATTCAAATTTAAAATTAAAAACTAACGAAAACTCACCTGATTTCATGCCACTGAGCTCTGAAGTTTTTCTCTTTCAGCCTCTTCGCTCTAGAGATCCACTAATGTGGACCTTTCTGTTTCCAATGTTTGCACGATCCTTTAAGTATTTTACTTTCCTGAGCTGACGTACACATTCTTGGATGCTTTAATTCAGGGGCGTAGCTAGGGGGGGGGATATCGGGATATATCCCCCCCCCCCGAATTTTTGGATTAGTGATGAAATTCCGTCTATTTATACACATATAAGTTCATATCCCCCCCCCCGAAAATTTTTCCTGGCTACGCGCCTGCTTTAATTTATAATAAATTATTTTAACTCGTTTGAATGAGCAAAATAAAAATTGGGAATTACGCATTTAATCGAAAAAATATTTGAAAATAAGCTTTCTACTTATCGTTTTTAAATATAATTTTTTTAAACACAATTATGAGATTAATCTTATATGTGAGATGTAATTTATCTTTAATGTGAAATGTAATTTATGTCGGGTATGGAAAGGTTAAGCAAAGATTACCTAATCCTTATATTAAAAAGATGATTCAAAAAGTGTTTTAGATATATAATAAACACAATCATGTGGTTTTGATAAGTATGAATTTTTTTTAAACCTTCAGAAAAGAAACTGGAACTGTGTCCTATAAACAAGTTTGGTAGTAAAATTATTATTTTACAACAAATTTTTCATATCTAGATCTATTACATGATGCACTTACACTATTACATAGTGCACTGATTTACTTGAAGACTGTGTTATGCTTATACAGTAGCACTATAAATTAGGCTTTCACAAAACAATGTGGAACTTGAACTACATAGGTTTTGTTGTTTTTCTCGTGTCCATGGATAGACGATTGCGCTATCCATGGAAATAGGTGCCATTGCCGCCGAAGGGCTAAACTGCATATAACTATAATATTAGCTTATTAGAATGAAATGAATGCAAAAAAAGAAACCACTTTTTTGTGTATGGTTCAAGCAGACTCAAGACAGCAATTCAGTGATTTTGAGAGAATCATACATAAAACGAACGTGTCGTTCTCAAGAGAAATAACAAAAATTGCAAACTTCAAAGTTCTCACGAAATTTCTTTTCATGTTACGATGAGGAAAAAGTGTTTTTAAGTTCAATTGCTGATATATATCGAACCCATTTTTGAACAGACTGCACCTACATGCTGTGATTTTTAACATGTACTTATATTTTGTTTTGTTTTATTTCTTTTGTATTTGATTGGTTTTTCTTTCTTTCCTTTATGCATCGACGCCAGTTTGCGAAGAGTGTCAACGTGAGTTTGACGTAGAATGCCCCGTTCACGGACCACTAATACACGTCATGGACAGGAAAGTGAGTGGCACACTTTTTAAATGTATAATTTTATCTGATCTCGATAAAATAATCTTACGTTACCGAAAAAGTTTCCGAGCATCTTTCTCCATACCCCATTTTTCAGTCTGCTCTTTGTTCTCTCTAGTGTTACCCAAGAAGTGAACCAGTGCATTATCGGCAGTTTTAACTGAAAATAAATACTGAAACCTGAAGATCACTCCGTTTATTAAATGACTGAAGGTTAACTGTAGGTCATTTTAGTGAACCGAAATATTAACGACCACACACTTTCAGAGCCTGTCTTTGCCCACATTCAAAGTGTGTTTCTTTATTTCAACATTCGCAGCTTTGTAAGTGAGCAGATGCGCTATCTCCCGAAGGGCCATTCGTGTAATTTTCACGATTTTGTAACACTTCGATGAAAACATTACTCCACTGACAATTTTCTCTGAACAGAAAAATAACTTGTAAGATTTGAAGAAGAAACAACACAAATCACGTTTATAGTAAACACTTTTTTAAGGTTCAGACATTTATTATATATTATCGTAGAGGATGCAAGTGCCTAACAACACCAGAGTGAAGACGGCAACTTCCACTCAGATAAGACTTTGGCTACTATGCAGATAGATTTAGTAGCTACTAAACCTATTGTTCAGTTACTAACTTAGTAAGTGGGCGGAGATACTAAATGTTCGTAAATAGGGATTCAGATACATTTAGTACTAAATCACGTGACCAACACCAAGGGAAGTCAGGGAAAATGTAGGGATAAGTTAACAGGGAAGCTAGCAGACCAATCAGAGCGCTTGTTCTAGGCGTGCGTTTATTTAGTCGGTGATTTAGCAGCTTGTTTGGTCACGTGATTTTAGTAGCTTGTTTCGGTCACGTGTTTAGTATCTCCGCCTCCAAATTCTATCTGAATCCACTTTACTAAATTTAGTAACTAAACAATAGGGTTAGTAGCTACTAAATGTATCTGAATAAGGGCCTTTATTCCAACAAGGCGCTCCACCCATTCGCGTCAACTGGCCTGTAACATTCCTGGTGGTGGTGGTAGGGGGGGGGGATTGGGGAAACATTTTTCCTGATGTGGAAAATACGTTTTAAAATAGGTCATATCTAAATGTTCTTGAATTTTTCATTGCCCCCTTTTGCCCTTAGTAAGTTACGCGTGTGGCTCCACCAAATGACGGGAAAAGAGTAAAAACGATCTGTTTATCTAGTTCCACGTTCTTTGTTATTTAAACCCGTGTTTCTAGGTTCGTTTTAAAGATTGTAGTACATTAACCAGATATTAAATGTTTTGCATCTGACAAGCTTGTCGCGCCTCACCACGGCACAGTGGTTATGCACTGGAAATGATAGACGGGCGGAGTGTGAAGGTCCCGAGTTCGGGTTCCGTCGTTTGTCCGTCGACCTAACCGTTCGGAGTTTTCCGTGGTTTCTCCGAAACTTAGCGTAAATACGGGTTAGGACCTTTTAAAAGATCCCCACGGAGGGCACCCCACCCATAGGCCTAGATTTCTCGTGCAGATAATTGGCCTTAATCTCACAACACAACTGACAAGCTTATCCGAAATGCTTCAGTCCCCAGAATACCGAAAAAGCTTGCATTATTTATGCTGAGTTAGGGAAAAAATAAATTTGTTTTATCTACTAAGCAAGTGTTTACCAAATGAGTCGGTGCTGTCAACTATTAGAGTATTTCATATTTTTCATGGACGATCTTGTAATCATTCCTTAAAACAGCGCTTCTCTCATTCTTTCCTTTTTTTAAGCGTACTACTCCCTTCCCTACCAACATGCTGTTAAGCGAAAATGGTTACATTGGTAGGTAGTTATACACATCTAATGAAATTTAAAAATATGTCAACTTATAAGGCACCTGTGGGTTGAAGAAGAACTATATTATCTTCGCTTTCCTGACACATTGACTAAATTTTTTTTTATATATACACTGGTGTAAGAAATTAAGAGAATTTGCAGACTTTATCGATTATCTCTAAAACTACTTCAAATTTGATATGTACATACATTGATACAATGCAACAGAACAAACCATTCAATAATTGTAATACACACGCATGATCGTGCGTAACACGGAGTCGGAGTCGGAAGGTATGAAACAGCGGTTGCAGAATAAACAAAAGAAATGGTTTAATAGGGAGTATGGCCCAGGTCTCGCAGCGGTCTATATATACAGATCTCGCAGCATGATTTCATACTTGAAATAAGGCAGCTTATCATTTCGTGTGACAATTGGTCCCACTCGTTCAGGAATGCTGTTTTTATTCCCTGGATAGTTCTCAGAAGGGGGTTGCGAGTTGCAGTTGCCTTCCCCCAGAGCGACCCAGACATGTTCTATAGGGTTAAGGTCTGGAGATCTGGCTGGCCAATCCCTCCTTTCTCTCTCTAGAAATTCGTCGACCAGAAGAGCTCTATGTGGTCTCGTGTTATCATCCATTAAAATGAAATCAGGGCCAACAGCACCCCTGAAAAGGCGAACATAGGGCTCCAAGACCTCATCCCTATACCTCACACCAGCCACAGTGCCTCTTTCAAAGACATGGAGAGGTGTGCGGCCATCCAACATGATGCCTTCCCAGACCATTAAACCTCCTCTGTCATAATGGTCGAGTTCGCGGACATTGGAGGGTAGGTAGCGTGTCCCTGGTTCTCTCCATATGAACGTACGGGGAGAATCGGTGTTTAGGCTGAACCGGGACTCATCGCTGAAAAAAACGGTCGCCCATTGATCCATACTCCAATCCCTATGCTCTCTGCACCGTGCTAAACGGATTCTGTTGTTCGTAGAAGTGAGCGAGACGCAAACAGCAGGTCTTCTTGCAAACAACCCTCTCTCATGAAGTCTTTTGGAAACAGTCACCCTTGATACACGGGATCCTGTGGCTGCATACAAGTCACGAGAGAGCTGAGAAGCTGTATCACTCCTGTTACGCCTCGCTATAATGGACAAATGGCAATCTTCTCTGGCCGTCGTGTCGTGGCTCTCGGACGACTTTGCGCAGGCTTTCTCTCGATGGATCCGGTATCCTGGAACTGTTTCCCTAAGTTACACACGACGCTGGGCGTTAAATTAAACTCTCTACAAATCTGGACTTGAGATTGGTCTGCTTCTAGCCTCCCCACAATTCCGCCCCCTCGTTCCATCATCTAAACGTTGGTGGTTACTCATTTTTACCGTTACAATTTGAAATTAACCGATTTCTGAAAAAAAAAAAAAAAAACACCAAGAAATTCGCCGAGGTGTGCAAGCGAACGAAATGCGTCTTAACTTACGCGTGCTTATAAAGCCTGTTTCTCTTCTGGCTCCGCTTACACACACGTGTACGCTTACGTATTTGACGTACAAGATTTGCCTTTTTGTCTAGAAGCAGTGGTTTTATATTCTATTCAGTTCTTTTCATGAAATTCAATAAAATATGAAAATTCTCTTAATTTATTATTTCACCAGTGTAGAATAAGTACACGTGATTGTGATTTAATATCTGTTTCCGTCTTCTTTTTCTTCTTTTTTTTTTTGTGTGTGTGGGGGGGGAGAGAGAGGGTGGCGACTGGCGGCAGTGTACGCTTTGACGCAGTTTCCCTTGCCACAAGTTGAGAAATGTTGCCTTATAGAAACTAAATGTATGAAACATTCTGTTTCATTCATAAGTAATTGAAGTGCGCATAACCGCTGAAAACCCATCAGAGAATGCTGATACTCATTGCACATAGATATGCATGTGAACGGACTGCTCACTCATTATTTTATAACTTCTAGCGACTTCATTTATACTACTCATGCTTTATGATGTGTGTTGACTCACTGCTAAGCAAGAGATGATTATGATGCCCGAGTTCATTGAGTTCTTCTTTTCTAATTCTTCCACCAGGCTCAACATGGCCCGAGGTATGCCTGGGACACGTGTCCGTCCATCCTGTCCGTCTGTCGGTCCGGCATCAGGGGTGCCGGCCTCGGCGTCTGGGCGGAGAGAGATCTCTCCATCGGAATGGTGTTCGGACCCTACGAAGGGAAGGTGGTCAAGAATCTGAAGGAGGCAAAGAAGGGAGGATACTCATGGCAGGTAAGGAACACCATTCTTCGCATCCTCTTCCCACCATAAGAAGTAACCGAAGGTTTTTGGACAAGGACAGCCACCATTTTAAATTCCTTATTCTCATGATGAAAAAAATGAAAAAAAGAGAAACATGTTTGTAACTATGTAATAGCTTTCTGTTTATATCATACGAAATATATTTTTAGTAAAAGATTTCAATAAAGCGGCCGCTCCTATTTAATGACATAGATTAACCTGGGTTATGCGTTTTAGGGATGGCAGTTGTCTAACATGCTTTTAAAAAGCCAAACTTGACTTGAGCCTCTCAAACACGAAGTCTTCGGATTGACAAAATGAATCCTATTATAACTGAACGGTAACAAAATTATAAGCAGATAAAGATTAATAAAGTTAGAAATTGATGAATAGAACTACTCTCATGAAACTACTGCCAGCAAATAACAAATAAGGAGCAAAATGTGGATTTAAAACTGGAGCAGATAAAAATATTGTACTTTAAAATATTATTTTTTAACAGCAAAAAATGCCCAAGAAATTATTAGCTTTCTAAATATGCATAAAAAAGGGCCCAGACTCCTAAAAACTAATTTTTGAACATTTTTTTCTTTTTATGAAAGGGGGTTTTTTAAACGAGAAATAGGGGGATTCCAAACTTTAATTTATAGCTTATTAAATTACTGAAATTTGTGAATTTAAAAATATACCTCTTCGTTAAAGTGCAAGAAATTATTAGCATTTATATGCATAAATAGATAAATAAAAGCCCTTGGACTCACAGAAAAACATAATTGAAAAAAAAGAAAAGAAAAAAAAGGGTTTCTAAAAATGTGTTTTTTAAAACTTCATTTTTTTTAATAACCAGTATATTTTCCCTCTATAAAAGTACACCACGAAAATTTCCCTTTTCAAAACTAAATTTTTGCAATCGCATCACCTTTTAAAGGAATTGTATCAAGACTGTATGGGAAACAATGCTAACATACTCTCCTACGAAACAGTCTTATGCCCGGGTTCTTATTTCAGAATGAATATGAAACAGGAACTAGGAATGGGGAAGCCCCCTTGAACAGATTCTGATTATCAGTAAAAGAGAGTAGCTGCAATTATTCACCTACCGGGGTTCACTGCGTGGTCATTGTGCAGTCACAATGTGACCGTCACAAGAGGCGATATATCGACCTCAGTGACTACACATCACCTTCACAATGACTACTTGTGACTGAAGTGGGTACGTAATGCGGCGAAGTGGATACGTATCGGTTACGGCAATAATCCGTTGTATGCAGACCCACACGGGACCTTCGTAACTAAGGCCTGCTGGCTTAAGGATTACGTCATCCTAAGTAGGCCGATTTAGGTATAAAATTAAAATTTGTAAAATAAAATTACAATTCTGGTTGCTTATCATCATTTTATGTTTTTAAGCACTGATAAATTTGGTATCTTCAGAAATAAGTTAAAATTATATATATGTAAGTATTAAACATTGGAGCTGCAATCACAATTTCTAAATGCATTTTTAGTGTCATATTTAATCCATAATAATAAATCAAGGTAAATGTAAGAAATAATAAATTTTATAAACTGATGATAAGCAACCACAATCATAATATTGCTATACAACTTTTAATTTTACGTTTAAATTCGGCCTACATAGGATGACTCAATATCTGAGCCAGCAGGCCTTATTTGCGAAGGTCACGACCCACAATGGGTTAATAGCACTCAGGGGCGTAGCCAGGGGGGGGGATATCGGGATATATCCCCCCCCAAAAAAATTTTTCCAAGCGCATATCCCCCTCCGAAAAATTTTCCTGGCTACGCGCCTGATAGCACTGGTATCTAACATAAATAAGAGACGCCTTAAACTGATGTGCGATGTTCACTTCACAAGTCTGTGTCTTGTCCGCAGATACGCAAAGGAGGCAGGGTGCACCACTACCTGGACGCAGCTGACCCCTCCACCTCCAACTGGATGAGGTTCGTCAACTGCGCCCCCTACGAGCACCGCCAAAACTTGACGGCATTCCAGTACGACGGACGCATCTACTACAAGACGTACAAGGAGGTCGCCGCATTCACGGAGCTCATGGTCTGGTACGGGGACGAGTTCGCAGAGGACATGGGAATAGACACGACGGAGGACGAGCGACCACCGTCATCGGCCCCTTCCCAACAAGGTGAGGACATCGTCCCGAATTCTTTTCTGCACATTCTTTTCAACTGGGCAACATTTTTCAAGATGAGTAAGTAACCGAGAAATAATTGAGCTCACCATTCAGATGTAGAAGTACAGCATCATTTTTATTTAATGAAACACTTTTCCACTTTTGAAGAATCCAAACATTTCCTTGACCCTCACACTCATTCCTAC
>JAWZYV010018756.1:0-26216 GCA_038373885.1 Cheiracanthium punctorium
TAATCAGATTTATTTCTTCAGTTAACACTAAAAAAGCAGAGCTGGGGACATTCCATGGAAGTTACATTTCCCATACTTTAAATTTTAAAAAAAATATAAAATAGAATAAAATTGTAAAATGAAGACTGCAAACATTAAGTATAAACTTTTTTCTACTTAATACCAACTTCTTCAATTAAAAAAAAAAAAAATTAAGCTGGTAAAATCACAGGGACACAAAATTCCCCTTAATTTCAGAATCACCCAATATGCATACCTAAGCAGCTAGCTGGCGATGAAGGGTCAAACTATCCCTCAGGTGCCAACATGATCCTGAAAGACTTTTACGTGGATAAACTGTTGTCCGGTGGCAAAACTTGCTGAGACTTTAGAAAAACAAAGACAAGTTATAAGTATACTAAAGAAGGAAGATTATTTCCCTACGTGGACGATTTAAATACTACTAAGAGTCGGAGGTAGGCTCGATAACGCTTTAGTTCACTTATCTGAGAAACATCCCATAATTCTTTCGTCAAAAAGTCCGTTGAGTACCTTATTAGTTAGAAAATACCACTGAGACTCAATGTATGGAGGTATTCAGTTAACATTGGGATTAATACGAAGAAAATACTGGATAACCAACTTAAGAAATCTCATAAAAACCATAATTCACAAATGCATGATTTGCTGGAGACAAAAGGTCAAAAATATTGAACAATTAATGTGAGATTTCCAGAGCACCCAAGTAAATATTTCTAGACCGTTTTCGCATACGGGTGTAGACTACTTCGGTCCCGTTGAAATTAAGTCGGATAAAAAATGCAAGGCAACCATGTACAAAGGTTACGTAGCTTTATTCATTTGTTTATCAGTGAAAGCTATCCACCTTGAGCATGTTTCTGATATGACTACAGATGCATTTTTAGCTGCCTTTAGATGCTTTACATCAAGGCACAGCTTGTGTACCAACATTTATAGCGACCAAGGAACAAACTTCAAAGGCACGTCAAATGCACTTCAAAGTGATTTTAAATCGTGCATTCAACAGTAGGAACATCAAGCAGTGAAAGAATTGGCAAACAATCAAATTAAACGGAATTTCATCCCTCCCCCCACTTTGGCGGCTTTGGGAAGTCGGGCTGAAATCCACAAAATATCATTTAACCCATTTATGCCTAGTGTCCCTTTTTTGGGACGGCATTTTCACTATTAGTCGAAAACGTTATTTATTTTTCCTACCCTTTATACATGAGTATTAAGCCTCAACTCTACAAAATATTTTAACATGACCAAGTAGGATGTTGATATTTCAATTTTTATGCATAATGATTTTAAAAGCAATCATCCCTTGTTCAAGAAGTTGACATCAGAAATTTATCTATTATTTCAGTTATCAGTAAAAATCGAAGAAAGTCGCAAAAATATCCAGGCACAAATGGGTTAAAACGCATTCTCGGAAATTCTAAGTTAACCTTTGAAGAAATGTCAAACCTGTCTTAACCCAAATTAAAGCCATTCTAAACTCACGACCAATCTCGCCTCTCAGTAATGACCCTGAGGATTTGTTACCCCTCACCTCTGGCCATTTTCTCGTTCAAGAAGCATTCAAGCTACCACCCGAGCCAACCCTTTTAAATTTCAGGAAAATCGCCGTAAATAAGTAAGTGGCAAAGAATCCAACAGCTACACCAAAATTTTTTGGATACAATGGAGAAATGATTATTTAAACAGATTACAAAACAGACCAAAGTGGACAAAATTCCATCCCAACGTGGAAGTGGGAAAACTGGTCATAATGAAAGATAAAATCTGCCCCCAGCCAAGTAGATGCTGAGTAGAATAACAGCAACTCACCCAGACCATGGACTGGTGCGGGTGGTTAATATTAAAACTAAAGAAAGTTCTTTTCTTAGACTGATTATTCAGATATGTAAACTGCCTTTTTCTAAGGCATTACTTTAGTTTTTTCAGCGAAGCAGTTTAGTTGAAACGATCCAGCGGATGTTTCAAGGGGGAAGCATGTTGGAATCTCTGCCACATTTCGCAAGTCAGTTCTACCCCGGCACGCAAAGCGGTGGCAAATAGCAAACAGGAGCATATGAATCTGGCCCGAAGTTCAACAACCGTGATCAAGAGCCATGCGCATTCCTGCGGCACACCCGCTTTCAAGCGAAAAGGTGCTTCTCCCCACCAGTCGACGGAGATTTGCAGGTCAAGGAGCCCCTGCCAGGCCGAAGCCAGCGAGCAGCAGCCCGCTTAAAGATTAGTTTATGTGCTAGGGTGCAAGTAGCACCATTTGTAAATAGTTGTAAAAATAAATACATTAGGTTTTAACCAAGACGTACTTCTTTTCATCCACTGCACCTCCAACCACAACTGAGCTAGGAACATGTGGCATTCAATTAAACAACATCGTAGTAGAGTCGAAACCGTATAAGTGCACATACATCCAAAAACAAGGAAATTGCAGTGTATCCCAGAAATCTCGAGAGAAGGCTCAGTAGTAATAAAACGATGGCAGCTTTAAATGTTTTGAGTGCTTACTGTTCCTCCAATAACTTGTAGAGAAAAAAAAATGACGGACTTTGTAGAGAACCCACTCAGTTTTCACCCCCTCCTTTAAACGATGGCATAGGATCACCCAAACGTGGGGGGGACGAAGCAAAGGGCTTGTGTTCTGGGGGTCATCGAAGGAGGCGAGGGAAAGAGAAAAGACATCACTTGACTTGGAGCGGAGAGAGAACACGGTGGGGACGCAAATTAGAGCTGCTCCCGTGACTCTCCGATGTAATAGCATCAGAAGTATGTTGTATGTCCAATGTATATATTTAAAAAACAAATTGTAAATATGATGTAGATGTATATATAATAAATGGTTAGTCTCTACATCAGGCTTGATTAATTGCATTCTCAACATGGATTAAAACTGTGGAATGGTCGGCAGTTCCCGATACCAAAATGCATTTTAAACACCAATTCGACGGGCGGACCCTACAGTGGAGGCAGCGGTGTTATGAGATGCACAACCGGATCAACGGTGTCGAGTCGTCTTGATGGTTCCAGGAGAAACTCATCGGCATCTACGTTGAGGAAACACGGACGGACTACTGGATATTTTACGGAATGAGATGCATAGAAGCCGGATCAACTGTTTCGAGTGGTCGACTTGATGGTTCCAGGAGAAACTCATCGGCATCTACCTTGAGGAGACACTGGCGGATTACCGGATGGGTTGCACCTGTGCGAGGAAGCTACGACGTCGAACCACACAGAGCTGTGAACTTGTGAACTTATAAACCTGGTCCGAACTTTGGGACAGATTAGTGTTTATCAGTGAAACAATAGGGGATATACCTGCTGGATGGAAGACGACAGGAAAAGAGTGATCGGCTGTTTCCTTGTTGTATTGATTAGATCCAGGGATGGTAAAATTTGATTCTTGTTAAAAGTAAAAAGCAAAGGTTTTGAAAAAAAAAAAAAAAAAAAAAAGGGAAAGAAATTTTGTTTTAGGTTTTAAAATGATTAGGGATTATCACTATCAGGGTGACTCTAGGTTCTTAGATAAAGCTTTCACATTTGGCTCTTTTCGGAAAATATAAACTAAGGCTAGGGCTCTGGGAAGCTGTGCAGGGTACTGACCTATAGTTGGATGCTGGAAAATATTCTTAAGGTTAAATAGAATAGTAGTATCACGGATGGCGTTTCTAGTGAAAGCCAGGAAGGCAGACTTGCAGGAATTAGCCGAAGAAATGGGGGAGCAGATCACTCCAGCAATGAAAGTCTTGGACTTAAAAAAACCTCATCACAAACAGTGCAAGGTATGAGGAGATAATTAAGGATCTGCTGCAGGGCCGGCCTTCTATCTGAAGAGGCCCGGTTGCAAGCATTTTTGCCTCCCCCCCCAAAATATCAAACGATAAAATTGCATGAATGAGTTGTTGTACATTTATACGTATCCAGCTCCTAGTAAAATAATTGCCATATCTGAAAGCTACTCTTAATTTGACTAACTTTTCTAATTGGAAGTATGTTTCTATCACTTACGATTTAATAGATAATCGCTGTAACCAGGGGCGAAGCCAAGGGGGGGGGGTTAGGGGGGGTCATAACCCCCCGTAAGGAATTTTTCGCCTTACAAAATGTATATTCTTCATTCCCTTATCACACACATGATGCATGTATGTGAGTTGCAGTAGTCGTAACTCCCCACATGAAAAATTTCTGGCTACGCCCCTGGCTGTAACTAACATCTATTTTGAAACACTTTGTATAATAAAAATAGACATAAAACATTCATCTAACTGCATACTTTGTTTGATTGTGCACTTACTGCATAGGGATTCAATCTGCATAAATGCTAGTGATGAAAATAATCTAAATATTACTTTCTTCAAGGGTTGAAAATATGATTAAATTGATAAACTTCAATCCATAATTTAGGTTTGAGGAACTATATAAAATTCAAGTTATTTCTGAAATACACATACACCGTATGCAGATGTTAATACATTTGTATATCGTCCAATACAAACATGTCCTTGCAATGGTTTTGAGTTAATGAAAGCAAAAGAAACTAACAAAACACGGGCTCAAATATTAGGTCTCAAAAACTAGAAGAGTGCTGTCGATTTGGCCAACAGATTCGTAACACAACAGACTTTGTTTGCGTACCTTCAAAGATTATTTCCAATACAGGTTATTTTTAATTAATTCCAGACGTGGAAAACGTAAAGGTGAAAACGAATGGTTATCCGATACTTCTAGGTTTATTTACAAACATGTGCGCACCAGCACATCCCATCCCATTACTCTTCTTTCAAAGGATGACAGAAAGGGTGATTTTCTCCTGTGTAAAATGCCCCTCGGGTCACCTGATTTTTTTTTTTTTTCATTTTTTTTCTTCAACTTTTTTTTGAGTTCCAGAGATTTTCTCCCATTTGAGAAAAATGAATACTTAGCAATAGTATGATGTTCGTGTGTGAGTGTTGTGTACTTTAGTGCACTTGAACTGCAATTTTTAAACATTTTCTTTAAAAGATTTTTGCGCTGTACTGTTTACCCGCATGCCGCATATAAATGATAATAACAGACTATAAACAAGGGCAACAGTGGGAGGCTAAGGTTAAAAAATTACTACAAACAGGTTAAAATGTATGCACAATTCATTACAGTCAAGGCTTGCTGATAACCACTTAAAAATGTTCAAATATATACGGAAAATTCTAAAATATAGAAAATCTGAGAAGAATTTTCTTAAAATATTTTTTCCTTTAAATTATTTGTATATATTTTTTAAAATCTAAATTTTGTTAACAAACTGCTACTAACACTAACCAAACTCTTTCAACTGTGGCCGGATTATTCCACAAGCTTTCTAAAACGTAGCTTTGTTTTTTAGTTTTAAAGGATAGCCTATTATTTGTACCTACAATGTAAAGTCCCCAAATAATCAGCGGGGTATTTCGAAAAAGTTACATAATTTTAGTATTACTTCAGTTTGTGTGCAAAAACCGACGTTGAGGCAGATTTTGTTTCTTCAACATTACGCGCTTAGAACACAGTTTAAGATATAACTTTCGAGAACTTTACCATCAAAACTGTTTTAGCTAATATTGCCTGAATGTAAAGTGAAATAATGACCATACATGGACTCATTTTATAGCTGAACAAATCAATTACATTTATATTTTATACAAATCTATGTAGAGCGTCTTGTAAAGTTCAGAGGAGAGTAGATTGAAGTGCACCGTCAAGTTTTTGGATTTACTATGTTTGCAGTTAAGATAACATCAACTAATTTAACTCGGACAAATATTTATTTTTCCATAAATGTTCGCATTCAAGAGACTCCACTGCATTAAAGCCTACCCCAAATTTAAGTCTTTTAGGGCCCCGAATGACTTATCAGGACCTGTGTTCACGTTCATTTCGTATTTCATACATTTATATCTTTAAATTTGATTTATTATTTACACAGATTATTGATTACACAGCAAAAAAAAAATTGAAAAGCCAGTACGGTTTTCGGATGGTCTTCATTGATTTTGCCGTACCTAATGTCTATATTTTCAATCTGGAGTTTATATGTATATTTTTTTTTAAAGAAGTGGGATAGAGGAGAGAAAAGAAAACATTTTCTGAAATCATGGGGGCCCCAAATTGAGACAGTAAATCAGCAAATGGTTAAATTTTTGTCACTGATCAGAAGTCAATTCGTATTCGGCAACAGACGCAACAATAAGACTTAATGAGTATCCAATCCAGGCATGAAATGATCTTTTTAATAACTTTGTGAAACAGCGAACTGGGAAATTTATCAAAGTGGTTTTTACAAAGAAAAGGAGATTATTCCCAAAACGAGCCTGGCTAAAGTCGAGAGCAAACAGGGCAGTTAGCCGTGGGCCCCGTGTAATAAGGAGCCTAGAAATTATAAAACGACAGTGTTACCTACAGTAGAAATGTATGTGCATCACACATACGTACACATGTATGATCAATATACTCAAAAAACAATTTATGTTTGAAGTATGTGTGAATGCATATGATTAGAACGAAAGGGGGCCCGCATAAGTCATTTCTTTATTGTTGTCTGCTCCAGGATGTCTACGATGGGGATGTCCAGGATGGAAGCGATGTCTACTCCAGGCCTCACACTGGAGACGACTCTGCCAGACCTCCTTCTTTGTTTTCCACACTAGTCTTCTCCGAAGATTTCGATAATAAAGTCTGGGTCATTTTAAATTCCGTTCTCAGGCCCGATAATTCGCAGGAAACCATTAGCTTTAGCAACAGACAAAAGGGGAAGAGTGTGCAGTGCATCTCTACCTGTCCAGTCCTGGGGTCCAGATGTTTTTTCCCTCCTTTGAAAAAAGGTGAAAGAGTAGTGATATGGGATATCCTATTGAACCCAGTAGAAAAGGACCTCTTTTTAATGATGTTTTTTAACTTTTGAAGATGCCGAGTAGCAATACTTTCATTCAACTAACATAATTTAATGAAATTGAAATTTCCAGCTGTGTGTTAGATTAAATGTAAGATTAAAAAAATATATAGAGCTACTTTTGATTTGGGGCCCCTCTGAAGCCGGGGCCCGGGTGCTTTGCATCCGCAGCCCCCCCCCCTGTGGCCGGCCCTGGTCTGCTGGATGCCATAGTTGAACAGAGAAAAGAAAGGGAAGCTAGGGAATCGGAAAGGGAGGCTAGAGAATTGGAAAGAGTCTAAGGAGCTGGAAAGGAAGGCTAAAGAGTTAGAATCCAGGAGGAATCTAGAATTAGCTAAATCGAAATTGGAGTCTGAAGAACGGATTGCGGTTGAAAGGTTAAGGTTGGAACGGGAGAGGGAGAGTTCTACTCCTGTTTCCATAAATTCAGAATCGCAAAGAAAGAGCTTGGACGAAATAAATAGAACTATTCGATTATTGACCGTGAAACCACCCAGCAAACCGGAGGGATGGGATTTCTTTTTTACGAGTTTAGAAAAGGCTTTCACAAGTGAGGGGGTAGATGAGACGCAAAAAGCTCAAATTTTGCTATGCCTCCTGGGGGAGAAACGGGGCTACGCGAGATGTTTCTACCGGGCCGTAAACCTGTTCTGAAATGTGCTTGTGACGTCATAACATAAATCCTAGTGCAAGCACCTGCTCTGCTGCACGCAGCTGAAAGCACGTTTCCAGGATTTCTTTGCAGGATAGCCGTTGCAAATGAATTCTTTTACCATCTATTTGGATCTATTCTTCAAAACTTATGGTAAGTAATCATATTGAATAATTTGAAATTGCATTCTTTATTCTTTTATATATTTAGTAATTTTATCCATATTTACTTTTAAACATTCTTTAGAGTAAGAAGTAATTTGAGTAGCTGTACGACTTCCATTATTGCACACAATTAATTGTTCTTGAGAACCAATGATTTCGCAAATGCAAGGATGCAATTATTAACAAAAAATACAAGTTTTATACTATACAAACATTTTGCTGACATTTAAGTACACTATAAGTTTATGTAGCCCTGATTAGTTATGTAAATCGTAGGATGAATTTAATTTTATGTGCATAAACTTTGTTTAACCCATTAAACGCTGCTATGAGAATCAGATAGAAATTTTTAAATGTATATACATTTTTTACATATATTGCATGCCTCTATCATAGAACAGTTGAAATTTTTTTTTAAACTCAAAGCATTTAAGAAATATAGCATGTTCCCGTAGCGGGAGCTTTGGCGTGTTATGGGGATAAATGTCTTTCTCCATTTTGGATGCAGAAATTCCTTTTTTTTACGCAGATGCTGCTCAAAACTGTATATATAAAGCAATTATTTTTGTTGTTGATACTATAATGTACGAAATAACCAGCCTGCGAAGTACCAAACATTTCTTTATTGTTGAACGGTAGCAAAATCAATCTGGAAATGCTATGACTTATGACTTGGAGGGGAGGCCCAAAATGGGCCAGGCACCGCGACCATGGGTCTATTGTATCATCCCCAAGCACTATGGAAAAGGCCCTACGAAAAGAGCCCAGTAGCAGATGCGAACATCAGCATAGACCTAGCAGACATTTTGTGAAGCTCCCAGGGCTCAATGACATGGCGCCCAAGGTGCTCAAATCTATAATCAGGGAAGTACTCACACTCACAGAGGATGTGTAAAGCAGTTTCCTCCTTAAGAAGACAACCCCGAGAAGTGGGATCATCGACAGCCTTCATTATGTTAAGATGCCTTTTAAGGCAACAGTGCCCAGTTAACAGGCCAATAGCCCTACGGAGACTGGGCCGTTGAGACACAGAAGTTCCTTGAATCTAACACCAGGAAAGCCAAGATTGATCTCTTTGGCCTGCCTCTGGCCATTACACTTAAGCCAGCTGGAATACTGAAGCTTGCTAAAGTGGCTAAACACAGTATCCCTGTAATATTTACTCGAGATACCGAGAACCGGCTCAGGTCCAACAAAAAAAGAGCCAGAGCCCAACCTGGCAAGAGAATCCGCCATCTCATTACCAGGAATGCCAGAATGACTAGGAACCCAATACAGAGTAACTGGAAATGCTAACTAGTGGGAGGGCGCCAAAGCTCCCGATTTGGGAACAAGAAATATAAGCGTTCATAACATTCCTTTATAGGAATCTATTCATGCAGGATTTTAAGAATGTTGTTCTTCAAGATGTTGGTTTTAAATATGCATTCTACTTGAAACATTTAAGTGACCATTTATTTTATTTATTTTTTTAGTTTTATATAAGACAGTCATAAAGACAAAATTTCACTTTTTTAAAAATTAGAAAAAAACATTAAATTAAAATATATTGTTCCGATAAAAATATATAACACACCCTATAGTGTAAATGTTTATATAAAATGTGTATTTCGTAAATTGCATTAAAATATTTTAAGAAAAAAAAAATATAATACATGTTCCCGTAATGGGAGCTTTGGTGCTTAATGGGTTAATATCATTTACAGTTTTAATGAAATGATTGCTGCATATTTTGATATGCCTCTTTGCAAGCTGTGTTACTATGATCTTATCTTACATTTTAGAACTAATTTTAAAATTCATTGTGCATTTATAAATAAGACGTTTTAAATCACAAATAAAATTAAAATTAACATTTTTTTTAATTAATAAATTTTACTTATTAATATACGAGAAAAGAGATTAAATTTGACTAGGAAAATTTTATAAAATCGTATAATAAGATTAATTTAGTACTTATTTGTTCTTTCTTCCATGTTCATCTTTTATTATAATTACATATTTTTATAAAGTATAATTATAATTTTTTGTTTCTTTAGATGGGTCGAAAATGCTGTGTACCTGGGTGCTGTTCCAACTACAACAAATCCAAGAAATATGTTTCCTCGTTTCAATTTCCCAAAGACGAATACAGAAGATAACTGTGGATTAAAAAAATAAATAGATAAAATTTCATACCATCTCAAACAGCTGTTGTATGTATCAAACACTTCAGCGACAAATTTATTGTTCGGGAGGATAAAGCCATTCGACCAGATGGAAGTGTTTTAATTGTACCTCGCGAAAATCCCAAATTAACAGATGATGCATACCCATCAATTTTTCCAAATAAGCCAAGTTATTTGACTTCTGAGCCTCCTCTGAAAAGAAGAGATCCAGCTGATAGATTTAAAAAAGCGGAACTCAGAGACGAAGAAAAACTTAAAAATTGGTGTTTGCAAGACATTATTCCTACACAGGGTTAGAAATTAAGATATTAAAGTGAGGTGCCAATGGCACCCAACTATTTTATCTTAGTTGCCAAAATGATCTACTTAGGCGTAATTTTGAAATTATGTAGTGTAGTCATTCAAATATCAAATCATAGCGAGTACGAATACTAATTAAAGTTTGTTTACTAAATATATACATGTGAAAGTAGGAAAGTAAATAAGTAGAATGTTAAATGATGGAAAATACTGCAAACGAAATAATAATGATAAAATTACTGCATTAAAAAAGAAAGTGTGAGATGTAAAATACTGTTCTTTTATAAAATTCTGCATTCTATGCAGGCTCTCTGTGCCATCCATACGTGAAAGGTCATGTGGCATGCACCATCGCCAAGCTAAAAAGGCACAGAGCTCTAGCCTTAAAGGGGGGGGAAAAGGAAACAAGCAAACAAAAGAAACCCAGGGAAAAAAATAATTTTACTAAAAAAAAAATTAACATTTCATTATATTTATGGCAAAAACAGAGCCTGACTAACACATGGGTAAGCGAGGCACTAGCCTGGGGTCTCAAAATGAGATAAATTACCCTATATAAATGAGATTTCATATAATAATGACTTATTCTAAATAGGTAATATAGTTTGAAGGGTGATTGGTGATAAACCTTTCGTAAAATTCCGAATGTGTCAAGTATGTTATAGCTATTGCCGTTGATCAGAATGCTTTGCTAAGATTTTTTTTTTTTTAAGTTAGGCGTAAAAAATGACGACCAGGTATTATTTTATGGTCGTCAAACTTAAATTTCTGGGTGCAAAATATGACTAACGACCGCTTATTTATAACCCTGTTCCCACATATGAATCTTTTAAAAGTACTTATATATCAAAACTACCCAATGGATGGATGTCAAAAGAAGAGGACGATTTTATTTTGTTTTACAAAATTAACTGCAACGTGACTCCTACAATGACAGTTTCTTTAAAAATATTTCAAGACTTAACGATAAAAGCATGGAAAGATTTTATTGAACAATAAGCAGTATGAATTTATATTGCAAAAGGAAAAATGTGATAGGTGGACAAAATTTGATTGTTTGTTGAATATTTTTTTCAACTTGTGAGGAAGATAAAATTCCATTGAGTATTAAGGTTGATTATATTACTACCATTCTTTCGGAATACAAAAATGACTCAGAATTTTCGGAAGGTAAGACATTTTATATTGATCTTATTCTTGAGCATGTTTCACAATTGTCATCTAAAAGATTATCATATTCACCCAATTATTAGGTGTACCGGAAAAAAATGTCATTGCTTTACATAAAATTCAAACAAGCTGTGCCTAAGCACAGGACTCATAATTTCAAAGCGAGAATTCTAGATATTTTTTTCCCCTCTCAGAGAAAAATGGCCACCCTCCCCCTTTTTCACGTCTACCCTCCTTGGAGTATTCTATTTGAAATGTTCTGAAATCTATTTTTAGGTATTCGTGAGAATTGTGTTTTAAGGCAAGAATTTTATGGATGCCTCTTTTCTTCTTTGAGATCACACAGGATATCTGAAAAGAACGTTTTGGCTCCATATCCCCCATGAGTTACAAATTTTGGAAAATGCTCTGTTTTCTAGCGCCTATGTTATAAAACTCACGTACCTGGCAAATTTCGTATTATATGCTTCTGTAGTTTTGGCTAGGCAAAATATTGACATACGAAAAAATGACAATACTTTCCGGTACACCTAATACATTCTGTTTGCTGTTAAATTTTTTTACAGTTATCCCGCAGCATATAATTTTAATTCTTCCTCATCCTGTATATTTGAAAAAGCTTTCTAGCTCTTTAAACGGCCAGAGACGGCCCGAGGGGCCTCTTCTCTATCATGTCTTATGAGATAGCAATAAAATGGCCCAGGAGCGGGGCCTTAGGCGATCGCCTACATTCGCACCCCCCTCGGGCCGGCCCTGAAACGGCAGTACTGACTTAAATAATGATAATCATTTATATCTAAAACAAAATTCTGAATCGTTAAAAGATAATGAAGAAATAGTTTCTGTTTTACTGGATGAAATCTATGTAAGCCCTTCTATATCATATAAATCAGGAAAAATAATTGGTATGGCCAATAATTCTTAATGAGGCAACTACTATCCAAGCCTTTATGGTACCATGTCTCTTTTCTAAAAATAAGGATGTAGTATCTCTTGTACCAGTTAAAAATCAAACTGCCAATGTTCTTTTATCACACACACTAACGATTTTGAATATTTTAAAAGGATTAAACTATACTGTTTTGTGTCTAATTTCAGATAATAATCGAATCAATAGAAACATGTTTACAAAACTGTGCGGTGGTACACTTACATCATTTATTCAAAATCCTGCTGATCCAGACAAGAAACTATTCTTTTTATTTTATAAGGCTCATTTAATTAAATACATTAGAAATAATTGGTTAAATTCAACAGAAAAAATTTATTTTTTCCTGACCCAGATGATTTTTCAAAAATTAATAAAGCTGACATTAATTTATTAAAACACTTTACGAATCGGAAAAGGGTGCAATTGTGAAAACAGCTCCTAAATTGTCCCAGAAAGTTCTATATCCTACATCCCTTGAACAGGGGCGGTTCCAGACTGTCAGTTTAGGGGGGGGGTCACTCCGAATGACGAGGGTCGTCTGAAGACTTCTTGAGGCCCTGGACCCTTATGCAAATGTAGGCCCCAAAGAGGCGGATAACTAGGCAGGGCCCGATCTATGACCAGTATGGGCCCCCATCTATGAAATTCGTTAAAACTGGGCCCCGTACACTTTAAACAACTTAATAACTATTCACCCCCCCCCAACCCTAAATCATTGTACTTTTCTAAGATTCTATCTATCCTCCCCTACAAAAGTGCTTTTAAAAAATGAAAAACAAAAACAGTAAAATTATATTTAAACTTCTCGTGTTCTAGCTGAGTGTGCGCCCCTTTTTCCGCTTGCATTCCGGGGGGGGGGGGGGGGAGGGGGGCAAACCTCGCCAGCCCCTAGCTTCGGCTCTGGCCCCAACTGCGAGATTTTTATTGAATTCATTCTGTTTACTTTCTTTTCTTCTTACATAAGATAAATCAAAAGTAACTTTTGACTAATAACCCTAAAATTTAGCTCTTTTGGTATGAAACTGAATATGGTACTTCACTTTTGTCATTTTCAAGTAACATAATTTTATTTTAGTTACAAAATAGTTACCATAATCATTCCCTGTATTTTCAGATTAAATTACATTCTAAAAAGAATATGGATAAGAAATAACAGTGCAATTTTAATGTAGCACAAGGCTTTTATAAAAGGGGGCAGTGGGGGCCCATCTTTGATCCCGGGTCCAGGGCCCGTAACTGAATATGGGGGGGGGCATGAATTCTAGAGAGGGGCAACCTTGCTCCCGGTTATGGGCGACCATAGCGATACCATTACTTAATGATTATCAGTAGTTTTTATTAATTTATTTTTTCTATGTATGTTTTGCAAGGAGTAATTTCTGCTTATATAAGTTCTGCTTATATAAGTAAGAATTGTTTGCAAGCGTGACAGTTCTAACTCAGCTTTCGCTCTCTCTAATTTAGTTTGTTCTAATTGTAATTCTAACTGTGATTCTGCTTTCCGGTCCTCAATTATCCCCTCTAAGAGACCTGATACAAATTCTGGTTCATTTTTGAATTTATCAGTATCCTTTATAATATTAATAAGCTCTGTCGTTGTCATTTTCTCTGTTATTTCCTCTCCTAACTCTATCGCAGCGAGCTGCAAATCAGCTTTTCTCGCGTTTTTAAACATTTTATAACAAACTCAATAACTAATTTATAACTCAAAACAATGATAAAAATAAATTCAATTAAAGGCTAAACACAACTCTTAACTCTAAAGAATAATAACACAAATTATCTCAAGGGAGTAAATGACCAGAAAAGCTCAGCACCTACTTCGTCACTTGTTACACAAAGGAACTTCATTTATATCCATAAGGCACCGGAACCGTCTCACGTGAAGACTGACCAAAATGTACACACGTCAGCTCAGGCACAACTCTAAAAACTTTGAATGAATAAAGTGGACTGTATATTAAAAATACTCTTTATTTTAATCTGGATTTAACAATTTTTGCTGCAGCGTGTATATATCTCGTAACGCCACAGCACACATTTGCCTCTCAATGCATCTCGTGCACGGTCTCGTACCGTTCTGACCGGGAAGTGAGAATGCAGAGCTGGCCCTCCGCTGCTAACCACTTGAGAGCCACTTCAAAAGATTTAAGACAGATGCTGCAGACAGAAGCGCTCAAACATCCTCCCCCCGTTGAAATTATACAAATTTCAACAATATTTAAAAACATGTAATCTACATTCACAAATTAAAAAAATATGTATATATATAGTACATAAACAGCAAGTACAAAAAAAAGTATACAAAGCAAATTTATACACCCAGTTCTACAATCGAAAAATTTAATCACTTTCCATAGGAAGAATGCATATGTCTCTGACGTTCCTTTTAAATAGTTTACCATTGGGTAACTTAACATTTACTACTCGAACGTGTTTATCCTTTCCAAAAAATATTTCTGCAATTCTTCCTGTTAACCATTTTGTGTTGGGCATATTCTCATCTTTAATCAACACTAACGAACCCGTTTTTACATTATTTTTTGCAAATCGCCACTTATGGCGTTGCTGTAGGTTATTTAAATAATCTCTTTTCCATAACCTCCAAATTTGTTGGCTGTATTTTGTAATTTTCTGCCATTTAGAAAGTCTGTTATCCGACAAATCAGCCAATTGTGGCTCAATAATTGAGTTTAATGGCCTCCCAATGAGAAAATGGCCTGGTGATAATGTTTCAAAATTATCAAAATCTGATGATAAAGGGGTAAGAGGTCTCGAATTTAAAACACTTTCAATTTCTAAAATGATCGTGAGAAATTCCTCTAAAGTTAAATGTGCATTACCGATAACTCGTTTTAAGTGGAATTTAAAACTCTTAACTCCGGCCTCCCAAAGACCGCCAAAGTTTGGTGATTTTGGAGGTATGAACTGCCAGTCTATGCTTTCACTAGAAAGAAAATTTGCCAAAGTTTCGTCTGGATGCCTCACCATATTATGTAATTTTTTCAGTTCCATGCTCGCACCTACAAAATTAGTAGCATTGTCACTAAATAATTTTGAGCACTTTCCTCTTCGACTGAAAAAGCGCTTCAAGCAAGAAATAAATGCATCAGAAGTAAGATCTGTTACAAAATCAAGATGAATTGCTTTGATGCATAAACAAACAAAAATGCATACATACACTTTGTTCAGTTTCCCCTTTCTCTGATTTTTGAATTTAATATAGAACGGCCCGCAATAATCGGTACCGACATTGCAAAATGGGAAGGACTGAACAACTCTTTCTCTGGGCAAATCCCCCATAATTTGTTTCTCTAACACAGGTTTATTTTTGAAACATGTGATACACTGAAATACAATTTTTCTACAAACATTTCTACCATTTATGACCCAAAACTTACGTCTAACATGATATAATAAGGCATTAGGACCTACATGAAAATATTTCAAATGGTAATATCTTACAATAATTGTTGTAAGAGGATGTTTGTCCGAAAGGATCATTGGATGTTTTTGAGATGAACTGAGGTCGGAATGCTTTAATCGACCTCCGACACATAATATTTCATTTTCATCTAAGAAACAATTTAACGATTTTACCTTGCTATTATTAGGAATAGCAGCACCTCTCTTCAGGTTTTTTATTTCTTCTGAAAACTCACCTTTTTGTGCTTCTGTAATTAGACACATTTCCGCTCTTTTCACCTCCTTGGGAGTAAGGTGACCTGAGATCTTATCTTTAGCTTTAGCATTATGTATAAATCTAAATATATAACATAAAATACGAATGATCGTTAAATAATTATTACTCAATGCAAGGATATCATTAATAATAGAATTATGATTAAAATTTGTAAGGGTAATATGAGGATTGTCGCTTTCACAATTGCCCGTTTTTTTCAGTTCAACAGAGTCACCACATACTGAGATTGGAATTTCAGGATTGGGATATTCTCCCTGACTCAGAAACGTTGGTCCCTCGAACCACAGATCATTTTTCACTAGTGTCTCTGGATTCATCCCTCTTGAAATGAGATCTGCGGGATTGTTTCCGGAAGATACATGACGCCATTGTTGAACGCTTGTTAACTCCTGTATTACCGCTATACGATTTGCGACAAATGTTTTTAGAAGATATGGCTCTTTCTGTATCCAGGAAAGGACAATCATTGAGTCAGTCCAGAGAAAGATATCTACTGTCTTAAGTTGTAAGGAACTCGTCACTTTAGTCATCAGTTTTGCGAGAAGGACGGCAGCGGAAAGTTCGAGTCTGGGCACTGTTATTCGCTTAAGAGGTGATACTCGTGATTTGCTGCAGACCAAATTCACCTCGGAATCTCCTCGATCTGACGTGGATCTGCAGTAAATAACACATCCGTATGCATTCTCGGACGCATCCGCGAAACCGTGAAGTTGAATATGCACTGATTTTTGCATTATAATGCATCGATTAACACTTACACTATTCAGTTCTGGCAAGGACTGAATGAAGTTTTCCCACTGTTTTGCCTCCGTTTCAGGAAGCGGATCGCTCCAGTCCAATTTCAAACACCACAGCCTCTGTAAAAATATTTTGGCTGCTGTTATTACAGGACCCAATAGTCCTAGGGGATCGAAAATTCTGGCAATTGTTGAAAGCACAGATCTCTTTGTTGGCGGAACCGAGTTCTCTATCTGTATTTGAAAGGTAAACTGGTCGGTGATGGGCTTCCATGAAACTCCTAAGGCCTTTGTTTCATCTTGAAAACTGTAACTACTGTCACAGTCTGTTTTTAGCTCTGGAGAGCTACTACACCACTTGTGTAATGTGAAACCTCCACTGTTGAGAGCTTTTATTAACTCTGATTGTAATGCTTTAGTGTCACTCAGGGTGTCTGCGCCACTGAGGACATCATCAATATAGAAGTCTCTCTCTATGACTGGAGTGGCTAAGGGAAAGTTTTGTTGTTCATCTCTGGCTAATTGTTGAAGAACTCTTGTAGCGAGGTAAGGTGCACTCACTGTACCGTAGGTAACAGTGTTGAGCTCGTAAGTCTTAACTGGTTCATTCACTCCCTCCCTCCAAAGTATTCTCTGAAGTTTAGTTTGACTCGGGTCAATTAAAATCATCCTATACATCTGCTTTATATCAGCTACAAATGCATAAATATGCTTACGAAATCTAATCATTATCTTAAATAGGTCATCCTGAACAACCCCACCATTGTACTGTAAAGAGTTAAGCGAATTCCCTGATGTTGTCTGCGAGGAAGCGTTAAATACTACACGAAGTTTTGTAGTACTTTTATCTGGGCGATAGACTCCTAGATGCGGTATATAATATGTTCCTACTTCTTCCTCACATTCCGAAATCTCTTTCATGTGCCCTAATGTTTCATATTCCCGCAAAAATTCTTTGTATAATGATAAATAATCAGGCTCTTTTAGAAGGCGACTCCACAACGAATTTAATTTCTTGAGGGCTATATTTTTAGATTTCCCTAAACAATTGGGATCCTCTTTTAGCGGCATTTTTACTATGTATCTACCTGTACTATCTCGTCTAATGTTTTTCTCAAAATGATTTTCGCAAATTATTGTTTCTTTGTTTTTAGGTATCTCAATCTGCACGTTCTCTATTTCCCAAAATTTCTCTATGGTTTTGGTTAGGGCAATATTATCTTGAATAAAGCCGCAATGGACCCTATCCGGCGTTTCAGTGGGAACGCTTCCACTTGCCACAAAACCAAAAACAGTATTTTGAAAGATTAAATTACTGTTAGTCGGACAAATTTGACCAGGTCGCAACAATTCGTAGAAGATTTCTGCGCTCAAAAGTAAATGTATGCGACTTGGTTTGTTAAAGTGTTCATCTGCCAGGTTTACATATTTTAACTCGGGTATATTTATCTCAAACGTTTTTGACGGCATGAAATCAGTAATCTTGGATACTATCAAAAAATCTAATTCTTTCTCGTAATTTCCCTCAGTGTTGGAAATCGTCGCTTTAACTACAGATTTAATTGTTGTGCAGGTATCGCCAATTCCACAAACTGTTAAATTAGTTTTTTCTCTTTTTAAATTAAGGCTGTTAGCACAATCTGAAGTCATGTAGTTATTCATTGCCCCTTGATCCAAAATCGCACGCACTCTAAAATTATTACCAACGTTATCTCTCACTAAGCAAGTTGCAGTGCTAAGGAGCGTTGTTTTTGATGTATTTATTACTCGCGAGGAGAGCACCGATGTGTTTATATTAGATTCGACGCTAGCCAAGGATGCTGGCTGGAATGTTGGTGCCTCCGCACTCAAAGTACTCTCTCTTGTACCTCTTGTAATAGGGGGGGAAACCAAATCGGGGTTATTGGCCGCGCTCTCTTGTCGCAAAAACTCACCGCTTTTCGGGAAATGTAATGAGAAGTGATGTCTTTTATTTTTTCCATCTCTTTTGCACAAAGAACAAGAAAATTTTGATTTGCAATTATTAATTAAATGTTTTCCAAGACAGCAAAAGTAATAATTATTTTTCTTAACTATTTCTACTCTCTCAGAAACAGGCAAGGCCATATAATTTTTGCATTTATATAAGGGGTGATTTTCATAACAAAGGCAACACTTTGAACTCTTACTCTCAGCTAAAAATACTCTAGACACATTTCTCGAATTAGAGGATTTTTGATTAAAACCTTCCGTTAGAAGTTTTCCCCGTGACACAAAAAATAGATCTGCTTCTTTTCCTAATGTTATGGGATCAAACCATGTATCTGCCTGCCTAACACTGATATGAGACGCTGTTTCTTTGTCTAATGTTTGAAACAACTTGTCTGATATAATTAATTGCTTTAATTTCTCAAAATCAGACACCTCTCTTAATTTTAAGTAATAATCAAAGCTAGTTGTCAAACGAGATGCAAATTGTACATGGGTTTCATTTGCCTGCCTAGTAGTTTTTCTGAATTGCTCCAAACATGACTGGGCGGTTGGTTCGAACTCTCTTAATACGATTTTTTTCACTTTATCATAATCATTTAACTCATTATCTCTTATGTAAGAAATTATGTTTGAAGCTCTCTCACCTAGTAAATTCAAAAGTATCTCCGCCTTAAGTGCATCGGGTACGCTCTTTGTAACAAAGGATCTTTCTAAAGAAGTAAAAAACAGACCCCATCCTTCTGGTCGACTCGGGATTTTAATCGTTAGAGTTCTTATACTTTTTATTAGCGAATCTAATGAATCATATCTCTCAACTTTATTTTCTGATTCGTCGCTAGTTTTTAGAACTGTTTTTGGAATTGTTTGCAAGCGTGACAGTTCTAACTCAGCTTTCGCTCTCTCTAATTTAGTTTGTTCTAATTGTAATTCTAACTGTGATTCTGCTTTCCGGTCCTCAATTATCCCCTCTAAGAGACCTGATACAAATTCTGGTTCATTTTTGAATTTATCAGTATCCTTTATAATATTAATAAGCTCTGTCGTTGTCATTTTCTCTGTTATTTCCTCTCCTAACTCTATCGCAGCGAGCTGCAAATCAGCTTTTCTCGCGTTTTTGAACATTTTATAACAAACTCAATAACTAATTTATAACTCAAAACAATGATAAAAGTAAATTCAATTAAAGGCTAAACACAACTCTTAACTCTAAAGAATAATAACACAAATTATCTCAAGGGAGTAAATGACCAGAAAAGCTCAGCACCTACTTCGTCACTTGTTACACAAAGGAACTTCATTTATATCCATAAGGCACCGGAACCGTCTCACGTGAAGACGGACCAAAATGTACACACGTCAGCTCAGGCACAACTCTAAAAACTTTGAATGAATAAAGTGGACTGTATATTAAAAATACTCTTTATTTTAATCTGGATTTAACAATTTTTGCTGCAGCGTGTATATATCTCGTAACGCCACAGCACACATTTGCCTCTCAATGCATCTCGTGCACGGTCTCGTACCGTTCTGACCGGGAAGCGAGAATGCAGAGCTGGCCCTCCGCTGCTAACCACTTGAGAGCCACTTCAAAAGATTTAAGACAGATGCTGCAGACAGAGGCGCTCAAACAGATACGGATCAGGATTTAGATTGTAACGAAAAAAGTGCATTATCCATAATTTCTTGCACCGTAAATTACATTATTAATCGCCTAAAATTTACTGTAAAAAGAACTGCAATTACATCCAATGTAATAAAATTATTTTCAATAGAAACAATTATGAGGCCTATCAAAATTTTTAATTGAATCTCAAAACTCACTGAGAAAAAATATGCTCAGAGCCGAGCTCCTTCCTAAGCATATTAAGCCCTGATATGGATGTGTTTGGTGCTATTACGAAAACAAGAAAGATAAATCATGCCAAACGCATCGATTATAAAACGCTTTCTAACACACTAGCGCGTTCACGCGCACGCACACATCCCCTTAGCCAGGGATGGGCAAACTACGACCCGCGGGCCTTATCCGGCGCGCGGGTGGAATTTGAATTAGCCGGTCCGACGGAAATTGAAAGAATACATATATTTATAAATTATATATCCATATTAAGAATTATGAAGATGGCTTGAAAAAAGTGCACTTTGAGTTCGAATGCAGATTTCAAGATTTCAGTGCCATTCAAACACAATTGGATATTTTTACCATGCCTTTCAACGTAAATTATGAAGCAGTGAGGTCAGATTTACAGCTTGAATTCATTGAATTGCAATCTAACAATCATCCAAGCAGTTGTTTCACAATATGCCAAAGTTAGAGTTTTACAAATCATTATCGAAAGTAAGCTTCCCAAATTTAATATCTCACGCCCAGAAAATCAGTGCCGCTTCATCAGTTTGCTTCATCTTATAAATGTGAACAAGTGTTTTCGTTTTCAACTATGAACCTTAGAGAGAATTCTTTCAGAAGTAGACTGGCAGATGAGCATTTAGCCTCGCTCCTAGAATCAGTGCATCTCACTGCGAACCTCAATATAAGGAACTTTTAAAAATGAAATCGCAATTTCATTTATCTATCATTAACATATTTAAATTGTAATACTTGTATATTGTTCTTGAAGTTCTGGAAAAATTTATCTTGGCCCACCAAACTTTTTTATTTTTATTTTTGGCCCGCGACCGAAAAAGTTTGCCCATCCCTGCCCTAAGCAGATAGCCTTTACGCAGCTTTGTCTTAAAACAACAAAACGCACTGAATCGGTCAATTAGAGCGCGAGTAATTAATTTTCAAGATTCCCATTGCAGTCATTATACCTTGTTATTACCACATTAGGTATTTTTGGATAGAAGTGTCCCACACAACATATTGTAACCCTAGAGGGGGAGAATACTATGAAACGGAAGAAGAACCATTAACCCTTTGAGGGGTCTCTAGATCTGTGGCACGCGATGAACGTTTCGATCGTCCGCCATCTTGCTGGTAGTTAAGTCGAGCGATGGCAACGGCTGCCCTTTTTTCAACATTAGGCAATCGATCCAGCTGTTTTCGCATTCTTCCATTTTCCAGCAAATGCCAGTGCCGTTAAAAATAAGCGACAATTTTTTTTAAACGGGAAATGACGTGCTAAAAAGTAAAGGATTCTCGTGGAGCTATGTCACCCTCAACTATTTTTATAGAAATCAAATCTATTCTTCGTGACTGGCAACAGTTAAAACGTTAGTTTGGGGATCCCAGAGCGGGAACACTGCGCGTAAAGAGTTAAAATGATTGATGGCCTCCGCACGGTATCGAAATCTACAAGAATTTCAGATCTCAACTTAGATATGGTCCCTTACTGACGTGACCAGACCACTTAATTGTTTCGAAATTGCACGATTGTTATGTTTTGTATTAATGAAGTGGCCATTTTTTTTTTCTGAACCAAAAATCAGGACACTGCTAAACCGCAGAGTCAAGAGGGGTAAAAATTAATACCGAAGCTTTTTTTTTTTTTTTTTTTTCTTTCTCTACACATAATTGGATTTTCTATTTTTATGAGAAAAATGATTTGAAAAAAAATAAAAAAGCGAATATACAAATAAAATAGACCTATTATATAAAATTAGGTTCTAAATAACTTTATTGTTAATTTTAATTTTTGGATAAATTTCCAAAATACTTTGCTTTCTAACAATAACTATAGAATCACCATCCATTGATTATATAGGCATGTATTAATAAATGTTATAAAACAATCATTTTCATTAATAAAAGAAAACCGGTCAAGTAACAAAAAACTTTGTAAATAACACAAACCATATGTGAATTTATTCCCAATTTATTTTACATTTATCAGTGGCGGCACGTGGTCAAAACTGTTAGTGCAGCCAGAAGCATATGAGCTGCCCCCCCCCCCCCTTTCCTCCCCACAGGAATGGAAAATCTTTGTTACTGAATTCGAAAACGGATGAAGCCCTCACCGAGGAAAAAGAAATTTCATAAAAAAATGCAAGAGATCCTATTTTACTTCCATAAAATTTACATAAATTTCAACCAGCCGCTCTTATCCTCAAAATTGCATTAATCCGTGTCTGATTCGAAGTTTCCTTAGAATTTTCTTTTGTAACGATAACTTCAGAAGGAAAGGAAAAAAAAAAAGAAAACTTACTTATTTTTTAAGAGTGATTTGATTTAAATCAATCCTCCTTTCTTTTAAACTTGCGAATCGGTCAGTGATGTCCTCATAAAAAGGCGTTGTTTTAATTCAGATATTAATAATTTTAAAAGCTCTTTAAAATTTCCCATGCTTAAAGAATTTTTGTGATCCCATTGGAAGCATAACTGATAAAAATGTGCAGTTCTTGGAAAAAATTATGGACTGGTTATTGTGTTGGGAAAAGTATGGGACTTTGGAACTTTCTGGAAAAAAAAGATTAGGATTATCTGGAAAAGGGGGTATGCTAACAAAAGAGACACAATTTGCTCTAAATTTTACTACTTCAACCTTAATAGAATTGATCCGATACGTCTTTATTAATTTTAATCCAAAATATGTACTTCTTGGAAAGTTTCAAACAGATTCTCTGGAAGCTCGATTCGGACAGTACAGACAAATGTCTGGGAGAAATTATAATGCATCCTGCCAACAAATTTTTGAGTCTGAAAATAAACTTAAAATCATTAGTTTTATTGAGTTATATTCGGAAAGAAAAGGTTTATTTAAATTAAGGCATTTAAAATTATCTGAGACAGAAGATTTTCATGGAGAAACAAACATGAACCACTAAACTCCTATGATGCAGATATTACAAGTAATCAAAAAGTTGTATTCATTTTTATATCAGGATACGTAGGTAAAGAAGTCTGTAAAAAACTTAATTGTGAGGACTGCTGTAAATATTTAGTTTTGGATAAAAATCTTGATTCCGACGTAAAAATAGAAGAATATTTATCTCTTTTAGACAGGAGAAATTTAAAATGGCCAACAGAATTTGTACTTGAAATAGTAATACAAACTTATTTAATATTTTTAACACTTATAAGCAAGCAGTACGAAGAGAAATTTTTAAATTGTAAAAATCATAAGTTTGTACTAGAGCAATTAGTTTTAGAAAAATTTGAACTAATGTGGAGACCTCGCTAGGGTCTCCAATAATTTATCGACACAAAATAAGTTCTAGGTTAACGTTTAATCAAGAAAAAGCTATTTACACGCAATATATTTACAAAAATGGTTAAATGGAAAACCGACTTCATTCCGATAGTTAACAAATTGATTACTGCCTTCTTGCAGTTTCTAAATGCTATTATGAAAATACGAAAGTGCCCAGCTGCCTTCGCGCAGCTGACATGGACCGCGTCTCAGGTCTCTCTCTCTAAACCTTTTCACACTCAGCTCTCTGAGGTTCTAGGTGGCTGCAGGTCAGCTCCTCCTAGCGGTGCTCAGGTAATCTCACCCCACAGGCTCGGGCATCTTGACAGGAAGATGTCCTCACCGTAACATCGGCACAAAAATCTGAAATATACAAAACAGAGAAAAAAAAAGAAAAATAATACAGTTATTAGAGTTATTAAAAGTCATTGAGTTGCTGTCCCATAGCTTCATATTGTCTACTGAAGTACATGTTTTGTTAGGACCTTCGTGATCACCAACTTTCTTTACATCGTATCTGTTGTTGGGTTTTGACTCGAACAACTTTATAAGGTTCTAGAAACTTTGCTCGCAGTTTCATGCCAGTTGGTTGGTTGGTGTTTAATGGCACAAGGTCCAGAAAGGACATACTGCGCCAGACTATGTGTATTTAGAATAAAATAACGCTTTCGCGTAAAAGTTGTTGTATAAAACATGTAAAGCTAAAATCCGTAAGGTCTAAAACTGATAAAATCTAATTGTAGAAAGTAGATAAAAGTGAGCCAAGGACGTCTGGATGGGGGCTCCCATCCAGATACCAGTCAGAGAAAGGTGTATATTTCACACTGAGTAAAACAGATTGACACGTCGAAGAAATGAAAATAAATTACAGTGAGGGGTTTCACCCAATATATCGTCAAATTTGGGATGAGAACAGTTAAAAAATATTTGGTAAAAATTATTAAAAGCTGTACAAGAAGTTAAAATGTGACGAATGGTAAGGTAAGTATGACAATGTGAACACTCTGGAGCAGGTTCACCTAGGAGTAGGTGTCTGTGGGTGAGTCTCGTGTGACCAATGCGGAGACGAGTTAATATAACATCCTGCTTTCGATATGAAAGGGATGGCCAATGAGTGAGATCAGTTCGGATAGAATGCAGTTTGTTTTCGGTCTCACCTGCCCATTTATTGATCCAACTACTTTTTAGTATGCTAGAAATGCCAGACTTTATATCCTCGTATGCGAGATAGCCAGTATACGGGATTGTAGCATGCCTGGCTAATGTGTCCGCCTTATCATTACCCGGTATCCCAGTATGACTGGGTACCCAGCAGAGGAGAATGTCGTACCCACGATTTGTCAGCTGTTCGTGCATGTGTAGCACTTTGGGAATATAGCTATGAGTAGTGGAGCCTGATTGTAGATTTTCTAGTACACTGAGGGAGTCAGAGTAGATGGTAAATCTGTTGGTCTTCATTCTAGAAATGTATAAAAGGCTTTCATGGATGGCCAGTAATTCAGCTGTAAATATGGAACAGAACGGAGGAAGAGTATAGCTGCAGGTATGGTTATTTTCGACAAAGGCAAAGCCAACATAATTATCAGATTTTGAACCATCAGTGTATATTTCTTTATATTTCTTATATGTGTTTTGGTGATCTTGGAATAACTGTTGATAAATTTTTGGGTCTGTATCCTGTTTTGTGAAGCCATTGAATGGTTGGAGGTACGACGTCTGCAGTGTAGTCCATGGCGGAATTTCATGAAGGGAACAAGGAGAGACTTTGACATTCTCCAGTTGGGTACCAACAAGGCTCCTACGCATTTTTAGTCCAAAGGGAGGAGTACATGAGGGGCGATTTCCGTACAGACGGTCCAGGCGAGTGTCCAAAATAGAGTCCTTCAATGGGTGGGATGGATGAGAAAGGATGCGAAAATAGTTGTTTAATGACAACTTGTGACGGATGTGGGTGAGAGAAGGCTCATGACAAGTGATAAAATGACTTTGTATGGGTGATGTTCTAAAAGCTCAGGAACAAATGCGTAGTGCGGTGTGATGCACTGTGTCAAGTTTTTTTATTGTTGACCTGCAAGCAGATCCATATATACCACAGGCGTAATCGATTTTAGAACGAATTACTGCACGGTAGATCCGCAACAGGGCGTCACGCTCCGCTCCCCAAGATGTGTTGGTTAATACCTTTAGGATATTTAGGTCCTTTTCACACTTGTTGCGGATATATGAGATATGATTTGTGAATGTCAGTTTCTTATCGAAGTATATCCCTAAAAATTTTGTGGAGTCACGTATTTCTAGTTTTGAGCTACCCACATAGAGCTCAGGATCGGGATGGATCCCACGTAAACGACAGAAGTGCGTGCTGACAGTTT
>JAWZYV010018757.1:0-26172 GCA_038373885.1 Cheiracanthium punctorium
CAGCAATCGAAGTCTGAGTACGAGAGTATGATGATTGCTATAAATATCAGAGTCAGAGGTGGCGTCGGTCTTCTTCTTTCTTTTTTCGTCTGGGATTTGTCGGAGTGACTCGTTTGACATCGGCAGAGAGAAAATGGCGTCTATGGACGGTGACTTAGGAAGGAGCCTCGGAAATGAGACCTGAGTGATGTTCTAAAGGAGGGCCCTCCCATCATTAACCCATGGATAAGTTTTTTTTTATGCATGCTTCTTTTAACTAATATATTTCTTTATGTCAGCCACTTTAATTTTTTTTTGTGACATGTGGGTTTAAGCCAGAAATGTAAGCTAAATTTTAAATGGGTAATAAGAGGCATTAATATGTGATATTTTCTGGTAATATTGTTTAATTTGATTAATATGGGGTTTATAAAGATCAATCATAATAAATTTTTGTAGTCTTTGGACTAAATGAAGTAGATGTTTAAAGATTGGGTTCTAGTGTGCGTGCCTCATGTGAATTGTTTTGGTATGTTCGGCAAAAGGTATTATGTTGGAAGATAATTGTAATTTAGTAAAATTTGCCAAGCTAAAAGTTATGTTAGTGCATTATATTCTAGAAATTATCAAAATATGTAAAAAAGTTGGGCAGATTTAAAGATTATAATTCCTTATGATCGCTTGTAAATACATTGTTAAGAGATAGCTGGTGCTTCAGATGTTTAATCTATTATAGTTGTTTAATGTTAGTGTTAATAAATGAACTGTTCAACTTTTCTAGAGTTTATTTCTTTTGTTTGTGTGCATTTTCTTTTTCACTCGAACTTTATAGGGTTTTTGCAGGAATTTAGATATAACACCAACGGTTTTGTACAGCTTTTTTAAATCTATACGATCATTAAGCCATATTAAGGTTATTTTTGTTGCTTTTTTGAATCTATTTGTATTTTGGAAATTTAAGGAAATGGTTTATTTTACGGCACCTCTCTTTGAAACGGTCAAAGAATTTTAAAAGTTAATTTACTTAAAATGAAGTCAAATTTTGAGATATTAAAATAAGTCGACAACACAAGTATTTTTTTTAATCCCAACAATATATTAAATTGAAAGTTATACCAAAATGGTCACAATGGTTTGGAGATTATAGAAAAAATTAATTTGATAGTGCTGTTTAAAACTGGAATCCCCTAAAAATTCATAAACTTTGTTTTTTTTTTTAAAAAATTTCATAAAAACAATAGTTTTGCAAAAGCTGTTTCAGAAAAAGGCACAGCTCTTAACAAAGCAAACTGTTTTTTTACTTACATGTAAATGCATAAAGTAAGATAATTTAAAATAAAAATGGTGGTATTTTGAGTCCTAATAGGTTAATTTAATTAAAAACCAAATATTTTGATTTTTCTTAAAATGTTATGCTGCATGCAAATGTTATTATAAAATAATTATTTATTTATTTAATTTTAAAAAGAACTTATTTTATTTAAAAGTTAATAATGAGTTAGTTATTTTACTTAAAATTTAAATTATTTTGAAATAATTTTTTTTTTAACAAAATCGGAAATATATATAGTTAACATGCATCAAAATTTTTCTAGCTTTTTTTGTCAACTACAAATTAAACATTTTTCTTGAGATTCACCTTTGTTTTGTAATGATACATTATAACATCTTCTAAAGCTTCTTGTTTTGAAATTTGTGACAGTTTCATCACTGCCAGTTGCCAGTAGATACTTTGTCACTGGTATCACTGACAGTTGATACTTTGTCATCAATCTCAGAAATAAATTTGTTTACGTTCTTCCTAGAAAAACTACATATTATTTTGTCCAGGAATCGAATTTTCACAGTTCGGCAATTTGTTAATTACCTCAGATAAATTTAAATTAATGGTTCTCAAACATTTTTTCTCTTTCTTTTATGGCACTTAAACAGGTCAAAACATGATGTTTGAAGTATTTCAAATTTATTCAAATAAAATATTTGTGATGGTCACAAATATTAAGTAAAAGCTCAGATTGTACATTACTTCTCAAACTTATTAAGTTCAAGTCTGAAGGGCTTAATAATGCAGAACTTGATACAGTTTCTACTTGAGTATAAGTCCTTTTATGACATTCAGTTCCATTTTCTTAGCTAATACTAAAGCACGTTTGGGAATGTTCTGCTGCCATATTAAATGGAACTGATATTCAGTACTATTAAAAAAAAAACCATTCTAATTTAAAGTCTTTCAATTAGATAAACAAAAATGAGCTTATATATAAAGCTGAATAATTTAGCTTTAGATTATTGGTTTAACTCTTTAAAATAATTTCAACAATCCCAGATAACATCAAAAACAATTCCAAATTACTCAAAGAACATCTTCACTTAATCAAAGAAAGGCAAAACTGATTCCAATTCTCAAAGCATCTGACCAAGGAAGAGATATTCACACCTGCAAACAAGAGGGTAACTCATTGGAAGAGGGAGTGGACCCCACCCCTTTAAGGCCGCTTTCCACAGCGAGAGGGAGCCACTCGCAGCTTGGCCAATTATCACGTGTAAGCAATAAATTTTTTGCTCTGCAGAGAAAGAGATACTCCGGACAAAAGGTAATTGGGGACCATGGATTATATTGTGGTTTCACACCCCATCTATTGTTCGGTAGAGGACAGCATATGTGTCACCCAATGTAAAGGCCTCTGCTGATAACCATATTTCCTCTGCTTATAACCATAAAAAAATTTCATAAAAACAATAGTTACAATGTATTTGAGGGGGTTTGGAAGCGGCGACTGGCAGCGACACATGGGGTGTCATCTACCGAATAATAGATGGGGTGGAAACCACAAGCGTAAAAACCGCAATATTGTCCACGGTCCCCAATTACCTATTGTTCGAAGTATCTCTGCCTTTCTTCTGAGTGCGAAAAATTGATTGCTTACAAGATGATAATTGGACAAGCGACCCGCGACGGTCTCTGGATATCGGCAGAGGCCTTAAGACGTGGCCAAATATCCTCCTTCAAATACATTGTAGCTGTAGCAATCACTGGGTGTGGGCAATGGCCTTTACTATCTTACACTACTCAGTATCTCCCCCTACATCTTCTCATATTACATCAGCTCCTTACCACACAACAAACAGAAAGCATGTGATCTGATCTAGTTACAGTCCAAAAGCCTGTTGACTGAAAAGAGACTACTGTCATAGTTCTTTTAAACTGATGTAAAAATAAACAAAATTATGATAAAAACAAAAGTTTTAAAAATTGTTTTAATTATAAATCAATATAAATTTTATTTATAAATAAATAATTGTTTTATATATAAACAATATACAGATATGCTTTCTTCATGCCTCAGGCAATTTACACCCCCCCCCCCAAAAAAAAAATTACAGAATTGGCGGAGACAACATTTAAATTTGAAAATTTTCCAACCATGCAGCACTTAAATTTAACTAAATTTCTTTTTCTGCATGTTTCATTACTGTTAGAATAACTGTCCCTAAAAGTGCATAGTACAACTTCTGAAGAGATATTAAAAAAATCTTTGAATCTCTAAATTAGGATAACTTAATTGCATAAAAATAACTTAAAAAGTTGCATCATTTCTGGGAAAAAAAAAAAAAAACCCCAGCCTGTTTCCACTTTTTCTCCCCAACCCCCATTTTTTTATTATTTGTTATTGACACACTCTCTCTTTTTCCTTTTTGCTTGAACTGATTAAAAAAATACTAATTTAAACATTAATAAACTATTTTAACTTGATTTCCTATGACACACAATTAAATATAAATAAATACCAAGTTTTTAACTGACAGGTGAGGAGATTCCCATTATAAACAAAGCATTGTCTACATTAAAAATAAATAAACAGTTATATTACTGATCTAAAATAAGTCAGAATGAGTGTAATTTGCATGCAGCATAACATTTTAAGAAAAATCATCAAAATATTTGGTTTTTAATTAAATTAACCTATTAGGACTCAAAATACCACCGTTTTTATTTTAAATTATCTTACTTTATGCATTTACATGTAAGTAAAAAAATAGTTTGCTTTGTTAAGAGCTGTGCCTTTTTCTGAAACAGCTTTTGCAAAATTATTGTTTTTATGAAATTTTTTTGAAAAAAAAAACAAAGTTTATGAATTTTTGGGGGGTTCCAGTTTTAAACAGCACTATCAAATTAATTTTTTCTATAATCTCCAAACCTTTGTGACCATTTTGGTATAAATTTCAATTAAATATATTGAAAATAATTGAATGATATATAATATATTATATATCATTGAATGATATATAATATATTATAACATTAAAAGAAAGTTATGATTTTTTATCTGAGAAAGCATCATTAAAATAAGTGTATGCAAAAACGCCATTTATGGTCACTTTCCTATTATTTTAATAATTTTTATCTTAAAAAGTATTAGAGATATTGAAGTAAAATTTTACATTGTTAGTAAGAACACTAATGGCTACATTTATAAAAATTTTCAAAGAAATCCGAGACGGTGGGTGACATGGCCTGGTTGATTTGAAATGGAATGACCCTATATAGGGCTCAAAATGTGTTTAAAACAAGTATAGAATCCAATTTTTTGCGTTAAGATTGCATTTTCATAGGTTACCTATCAATATATTCTAAACTTGCTGCCTTTGGCGACCAGTTTTGGCCGCCGATGGGTGCTTTACGGCCATTATATTCAGGACTTTTATTATATAGATTAAACTTAGCTTACAATTTGGTGCCCCCCCCCTTCCCCAAAATTAAATCCTGGCTATGTTACTGCAAAGACGCATAGTCATAAGACAGACTGACACAGTTAACAGAGGTACGAAGTCTACCTTACTGGTCGGCAATTTTTTAAAGCGAATTTTCACGAGCCAGCGAGGCTGGATGGCTTGTCGGCTAGTAATTATAGATTTATGACCAAAACAAAATAACTGACACCAAATCAACCTAAATAAAAGCTATAATCCAACAACGTTGAAATCAAAATCCATTAAAATAAGTTTTCACAAAAACACTACATTTAAACACTTTTAATGTTTGAAAACACTGCGGTTTTTGAACTGAAGAGAGCCAATGGCAAATTTTTAAGAAGTTAAAAAAAAGCTTCTCACAACAATGAATTCAAAATTAAACAAACGCTTCTGGATTTAAGACAAAAACAAAACAAATGTCCCAAAACAATCTAAATAAAAGTTACGATCCAACAACGTTGAGATCAAAATCCATCTGGTTAAACGAATTCAAAATTTAACAAATGCTTATGACAATGTCTCACAACAATAGAAATAAAAGTTATGATCCAACAATGTTGAAATCAAAATCCATCTGTTTAAATGAATTCAAAATAAATGGTTACAACAAAAACAAAATAAACAATCTAAAACACTCAAACAGTTTTAAAATACAATTTCAAAAATGTCACGCCGTTAACATTTAAAAGCACTCTGGTGAGAGCAATGAAAAAAAAAAAAGGTCTATTATTTTATTTTTTCAGAATTGGAGTCGTGTTTCAACAACTCAACTCTGTACTCTATAAATTCAACAGAAAGAAATTCTAAGTTCAGAGTAACACGACTCTAATTTTGAAAAAATAAAATCAAAGACACAGGGGCATCGGCAGAGGGGGGCTGCAGCCCCCCCTGAAATGGGACCCTTTACTTAGCTTACAGTGTGACACTTAGTTTACAATTCAACTTTAGCTTACAATTTGATGCCCAGCCCCCCCACCTCCTGAAATGTTATGTTGAAATCAGTATAAAATCCTTTACATTTTAAAAAATGTTTCTGTTGCCACAATTTTTATACTGCTTTCAATTTTATTTGTGACTAACTTTGACTATTTCTTTACTTTTTTGGTTTTGAACTATAATATCGAACATTAATTTTTTTAGAGCCTGCAAAGATTCAATATGAGGCAATTATTGATATTACTAGTAATTATTTATCTTCAACAAAAATTGCACTACTTAAATTTTCATTAGCACTTAGAGCATATTCACCTGCTGTTGAAGCTTTTCACCAGGTAATTATGAGTTTAATTATTATTATTATAGTTTTAGTTTTTAGCACAAAGATAAGTAGCATATTACTTTTTTATTTATATTATGACTTTGTATGAAGTGGTTTACCTTAAGATAAGTGGACAGTTTGGAAGAGTAAAAGGTTGCTTTTAATGCTGATATAGTCTACATTGTTGCAATGGATTTTGTTGAATTCCTGGCATGTTTTACCTTTAATTAACTTTAACCTCTTGAATTCGACGATCACTTTATTGACTGTAATGTTTCAAAAATAAATGGGAAGATCAGGAATGTCAGCAAGGTCAAAACGAACATTAAAAATCGAAGAGCGATGCTGATGTAACAGTGTGACAGAAAGTAAACAAAAAGTTTCATGCAAGTTCTTACTCTAGCAACTTTACAATGGGGATGAAATGATTGAAACCTTTAAATTTATTTTTAACTATCTTTATTGAGTTAAAAAAAAAAAAAAAAAAGGAAGAGTCCATATTAATGAAGAATGAGCACAAATACAATTATAAATTCTAATTGAGTATTTTGGGTAAAGCCATCGACCACGGAACGTCCAGGTGAATCCTTGAGTGATCTTGACTGCCACAGCATTCTTTGATCTAACCATTGAAATGGCGACATACAACGTTCCATCAGAAAATACGGATAATTTTTTTCTATTTAACTTAAGTGCATCCATAATTAAATTACAGTTGAAAATTTATTCCAATTAAGTTCTAGCAAATATTTAAATGTAGAAAGGGGGTGGTGCTGTTAAGGGATTTCCTGAAGTGAAATGCATGTATGGTCAGGAAATTTTTTTAAGCTCCCAAAAGCCTGGAAAAAGTCAGGAAATTGACTTTCAGAAATTTAGTATTTACCCTGTTCATAACCGTGCCTTATTTTTCTTCCTAGCTCCATAAAACAGTTCTTTGAATTCGAAATCTATATTAAAATTGCCGCTACTAAAAACTGTTTTACAATCTTCTGCATGCACATTCTAACTATACTTCACCTTTATCAATACTGTTTTGAATATGCATCATAATCCACGAGTGTGACGTGTTTGTTTCCGGTGTTCCATAAAACCCTTTTTAGAATTTAAATCTGTATTAAAAGGGCCTCTCAAAACTGTTTAACAATCTTTAGGCATATTCTAGCTATGAAAACTATACTATATGGTGCAACAACCCACTTGCATGGCCAAGCCTGTGCTGCCTAACCATGCCTTCGTGACCACGGGTTCTGGGGGTGCGGAAGCATATGCTTCAGCCAGGTGGTCAGCCTAACGCGAAGCTCCCTGCATTTAACTGCCAAGCAAGCTTGATACTCATTTTATCGACCCACTCAAGGGATGAAAGGCTGAGCCAAACTCTCCCCAACCAGGTATCCGAACCCTGGACCTACAGCACGGCAGCACAGTGTGCTGACTGTGCTACACCACTGGGATTATATTTTAACTATACTTCACCTTCACAAATATTGCTTTGAAAGTGTACTACAATCCATGAGTATATCGTATTTGCCTTCTTTGTTCCTTAAAACCCTTTTGTGGGCTTGAAATCTATATTAAAATTGCCTACCAAAACTATTTTACAATCTAACAGGTGTTCTTCAGCTTTTTAACTATGGAAATCCCCTGTATTTCATTTTAATATTTTACAGTCTTTGCTAAGCATATGGTAACTATACTTCTCCTTTACTGTAGTAAATAAATTGTAGAGTTTGCTATTTTCAAGCTAAATTTGGTAGATATCACCGAGCAAGGCTCAGTTTTTGAGGACTTATTTTTCTGTTGCTATATTTGGAGGTAAATCTTCAAAAATTCTAAAACGTGGTGGATTTCAACATTTTATTCTCTCTCCATCCCTCTCCCATGCTATATGTTGCTTTTAAGCATTTCTCTGTATAGGCCATTATGTATGAGAAATATTTTTTGCAGCCGACAGTACGACTTTTGCAGCCCGACTGTTTTAAAAAAACTACAAGTCCTACACTCATAAAAATCGATGCTGGTCATATGACGGTAGTCTTTAATGTATGTACCAACCATTTAGGAGCTAGCACACTTTTAAGTACTTATAAATGCAAAATATGAAGGCATGAAATGGCTTACTTGGCGAGAAAATAGTAAAAAATGTCGGGATTCGAAGAAAGGAGTGACATGTCCTGTATTTCGCGAGGGACAATGAACTAATCCACCAAATGGAGTGCGCACACTCCCTACTTTTTTACATTTTTTCTTACTGCCCACAATTGTAAAGATACAGTAGAAAACTGAAAAATTTAAGAATGATAAAACCCCAAAATTAAGATGCTCATGCTTCATCTCGGAGTTTGCATTGGACCTATATAACTCCTTAGATACCCATGACTTGGAAGTTCTCAATATGTAGTGATTTTTTAGGTTGACAAGGGTTTGGGGTGGAGATATTAAATCGTTATCTCAATTTAGTGGATACAGTAAAAACACGTTTCAAATTAATAATAGATTAAAGAAAAATGCAACTTTGGCGTTCTGCCATGCCTGAACTGTTAGACTTTTTACATTTTTTTCTTTGGATGGCACATATACAGACCAAGACCTTTTTTAGACACCTCAACCAAGTTTTTACAACTAGGCATTCTCTCAATTTAGTGGATACAGTAAAAAACATGTTTCAAAATTAATATATAGATTCTCATTGTGACTAATACTTGGCAGATTGCTGTATTTAGTACTGTGAAATTTTTCACTGTGCCAAAAGGCAACTACCTGATCACTAACAAAACTGAACTTTACAATATTTTATAAAGCGTACAACCTGCGGGACAGTTTCTGCCTTCACCATCTATGGCAGTTTTTTATAATTTGGCAACTTACATATAATTGATCATGATTTTGCATTAAGGTTGCCAATAAAACAGTGTTTGTTATTTTACTTTTGCTTAAACTTCTATAAAGAGTTTATTAACACTGCAAAATACTTAACTTGCCAACAGGTTGCAAATATTCCAAACTAAGCAACAATTAAACTTCACAATAAAGGAAGTTTTTAAAAATATGTATAACCGTGCATTGCATAAACGTAATTTGAATTATTTTACACTTTTAAGATGCTGGGCTACATTTTGGTAGATCTAAAACACATTTTGGTAAATGTGTTTTAGATCTGCATTGTTTGCCGATATATACGGGTGCCAAAATGGCTCTTTTCAAATCTCTTCTCTTTTTTCAATTCAAAAGTAGTAATTATTAGTATATGAAAGCTTTGCTTTTGCCAATATGATTCAGCATCCGACATCATCAAATTGTTGCTTTCAAAAGAAAACTGCCAAATGAATACAACTATTTTCACCATTTCAGAAAAATGCATCATCTGAAATTTTAAACAGCTGTTATCCATGCAACCATATTAGTGATTTTAAAATTTATGAACTTCAAAATACATTTTGACTTGATTAAGTCAAAATACATTTTGACTTAATCATGCTTTTTAATTTGACGTAAACTGACATAATGTCTTACGAAATGTCATATTTATGTGTGAAGACAGGCTTTATTCTTGTTACTGATTGGTCAGGGAGACTATACGCATGGTCAAATTGCATCAAATGCATCTACAAGAATCTGTCTCTAGCTGCCTTAGTGTTTTAAGATAGATAGATGTATTTTTTTGCTTTGAAATTACTATAGTCATTTCATTGTACTATTACTGAACTCTCATAATTGATGATAGTTTTTATGCAGGAAGGGCAGCAGAGGTAAAGTAATTTTTTATTGGAAGTTTGGCAATTATCATTCTTTTAAATTTCTATGCTTGCACCTTGTAATAATTTGATGTATTACATATAGATTTATATATAATATAAATCTACCTTTTTATTTATTACAGATTGCCTATGATCAACAATTTCCAGAAAGTTGTGAAGCAATTGCTGACGTAGATGGCAGTTTTGCATGTAATGTTGAAGCTCTAAAAAGCCTTCTTTCTTCATTCAAGTACGTAGATATAATATAGAACTTGCACAAGAGCAGCAAACCTCTTCTCAAACTAGTAGTTTGAGTATAAAATTTAAAAGTTATGGGTTTTTCAATATCATGTAAAAGTGCAAAAATAACTATTTATTCATGTCTGCATAGATTCAGTATTTATTAAAATAAACCCAAGTTGTCTTCATGGAAAATATATACTTTATGCAATATTTTCTAGCTTGAGTTTTTTTTTTTTTTTTTAATACTTTCATATTTCTGTCAGTGAACGTAAGCAGTGCAATCGTAAACTTGATTAGAATGATTTCAATTCAGATGTTGGTTTATATGCAGTAAAACATCAGTTACCGTAATTTCCAGAAGAAACGCTGCATCAGCATAAACGCCGCACTTGAAGAAAACAGGCCAAGAAAAATTAAAACTGTACAGAAATGTCGCATTGGCATAAACGCCCCACTGAATTAAATTGGATGCACATGAACTTGAACCTCACAGTTGGAAAATTTTGCTCTGTGTCATGATGTATGGCATTTCATTTAAGAGAAAAATATGAAATAAAATCATAATATAAAAATAAATTATTAAGTAAGAAATATGAAAATGTACTTACGTTCATGAATTTTGATAATTATCCGTTAAATAAGTCCTTAACACTGATACTATGTAACTGCGAAAAAGGATCCAACAAAGAAAAAACAAAATGAATGAAAGATGAAAATTTCAAATTTTACTTTTGCTAAGAGAAATCAAAATTTACATTATGTGAAGCCGTCAAAGTCTGAATCTTCCGTATCAGAATTAAATAAATTTAGCATATCCTGATCTAAATCAAGATCCAAGTCTGCGACATCTTCAAAATCATTATCTGGAGGTATCATAGATTTATTATCTTGAGTTATGATTTCAGCTTCTCTGAATCCTGAAACTATCGACGATATTTTTACAGACCTCCATGCACTTTCAACCCATTTCGCAACCTCTTCGTAAGATGCTTGTCGCATTTTGCCGCTTTTGGTGTAAGTGTGTAATCCTTCACTCATCCAAGATTCCCACAGCTTTCGGACTTCAGCTTTGAACGCTTTATTTACAGACAAATCTAACGGCTGTAATATCTTCGTCAATCCGCCGGGAATTATTTCTACTGTTGTAGACAATTTCTGACATCTATTTTTCACTGATTCTAACAAATGAGAACGCATGGAATCCATAATCAGCAATCCTTTTGGTTGGAAAAATGATCCTTTACGACACTGCCAAATTTTTTGCAGCTACTCATGCATGATTGTTTCATTCATCCATCCCTTCTCATTTGCACAAATAACTATGTTATTAGAAAAATCCTCCTTAGGAATTGTTTTCCTTTTAAATATTATCATTGGTTTTAGCTTGTCACCATTTGCGGCACAAGCTAGCACACATGTGAAAGATGTTTTCTCATGTCCGGTTGTAAGCACGGATACAGTTTTTGCACCAGTTTTATCAACAGCTCTGTTGGCAGGAGAGTCAAAAGCTAACGGGTTTCATCCATATTTATTATTTGTGATAGAAGAAGTTTTTTCTCTTGAATATTATTTCTTACGTATTCCAAAAAGGATGATTTTTTTTCTTGCCAGTCCGTTGGTAGTTGTTGTCCAGCCGTTGTTCTGGTACGCACAAAAATTTTCTTTCTTTTCATGAATCTGCTGTACCAGCAGGGTCCTCCTTTGAAGTCCTTTATATCCAATTGTTGTGCCATAAGCTTCGCTTGTAAGCGAATTTTTACAGTCAAAATTGCCATTCCTTTTACTCTTTGCTCCTTTATCCACTTTTCAAGGTCGTCTTCAAGAATTGGCCATTTTACAGTACCACTCCGTTTAGCACGTTTATGCTGTGGCATATTTTGGAGTTCTGATTTTTCGGTCCTCCATCGTTGTATGCAGCGTTAATCCACTTCAAATTCTCAAGCTGCTGCTCTATTTCCAATTTCCTCAGCACGAGAAATTACATTAAGTTTAAAACTAGCTGTGTAACTTTTATGCCTTTTAGGAGCCATCCAGAAAAATTGTTAAGCTTGTTTAACACTATATAATTCGACGTGTACCACGAGATGATAACCACGAGATCTACAGTGTTGCCAGTTGCCATGGCAGAAGAATTATAAATGCATTCCCTAAAAATTTCCTCCCAAGAAATAAAATTTCCCCCATTTCCAAATGCCTAATGCAGTTTCGACCAAATCTACTTCTTCTATGAACTGAGCTAGCAAGCCTATTGGTCAGTTTTGGTTCACAAACGCACTGTAACATTACGCTGAACCGGCCGATTGGTTGCCTTTTACCTCACAAATGGCACTGTGAAGGCTTTTCCTACCCTTTCCCCCTATTCCTCATATATAGCTGAAAATTTTCTCGATCTGGCAACACCGATGTTGAAACTGAAAGAAAAGAAACAGGGACAATCATATAGGACGATTATCGATGCATTGTACAAGAGCAAAATGAAATTTGCCTGTAAGATAGCGCTGTGAATCATAATCATTAATTTTTTATTTTTCGCATGCGTGCGCACGTGGCGAGGGAGCTGCTTACGCTTTGCGTCGCCAGAGAGCGCTAATTCATGGTTCGGACGGTGCTTAATATACCATAAAAAGTATTTTTTTTTTTTCATTTTTAATTCCTTTAAAAAGTGCTTAAAAAATACTTAATTTTTTACCTATATCCTTAAAGTTTCTCAGTATAGCCGCAAGGTGCTTAAAAAGTGCTTAATTTCTAGTGGTAATCGACCGTAAAATTGTCTGGCATCGAAACTTTTCGTTCCCCTTTTCCTGCCTCAAGCTGCGTTCATATTGATCGTACCGTAACGCGATGACGTCATACGTTGGAGCCCCTTTTCAATAGCCAAGGGCCCCCTTAGGAGCCAGTCCGGGCCTGATTGTTCTTAAAATACTGAATCTCAACCAAAACTAGTCTGTTGTGCCCAATGCGAGTTTAACCATTCTACCCCCCCCCCCACCCCCCCCAAAAAAAAAGTTCATCTAAAAGTTTATCTATAAGTTATTTCTGTTTTTTGGCCGTGCGGCTTTGCGCCCTCTGAAGGAGCACTGTATCGAATAAACACTGCCTTACGCTATTATTAAAGGAAAAACTCAACTACACTACAAGTAATTGGCAAGCTCAGGAAACGCTGAGTGCTTTTAAAATAAACCCCAATGTTGTAAATATCAAAAGTAATAAATGAATAGAAATATCAACAACACACAACATTCAAAGCTTAAAACAAACAATTCGCTGAAGCACACTCATTACGTAATCAACAGCTGGCCGTCTGCGGAGAAAAAAAAAAAAAATGTTTATTTTGACTGGAGCCTGCTCATCGGATCGCTGTTTCACTTTATCAGCATGTGCTATACTGTCCGAACTTTTTGCGAATGCAAGAAGTTTTTAGAAGTTATTTATTTATTTCTATAAATTCGCCTTTGTGAATATAAAAACTGATGTTTTATATAAAATCGAACACTGATTATTTGAAAATGGAAATTGTAAGCTACGTAAAATAGCGGTAAATACTTTAAAATATATGGGAAAGGAGATATTTTTACTGCTTATCCCCCCCCCCCGAAATACATCCCAGTGCGATGTTTCTTTTTTTTTTTCGGAGGGAGGGGATCGCGGGTGCGGCATTTCTGATAATTTTCTAGTTAATTAAGCGCATTTTCGTGGGTGCGATGGGTGCAGCGTTTCTGCCATAAATTAAGGTATATGGACATACATGTTACTTGAGAGAAAAAAAGGAATTATTTTGTCTGTATTAATTGCTTGTACATACATGTGCCAGAAATTGTGGGCTTTTCAATTTTGGAAAATTGGCACATTTGCACTTAAAGCAACAACCTGCCAACTTTACAATAAGAAAATCTAAAGTTTGGTAATAACGAAAGTAATATGGGGCTGTCCATAAATGCTGTCACGCTTTTTAAAAAATATCTTTGCCTACTGCTCACACTTCACCATACCACCCTTGGCACATGTCATGCTGTATTACATATACATATACTTACAGTTTAAAAACAAAGCACTATGCTAGAAATCAAATTTAAATGCTAGAAATCAAATTTAATTTTCTGATTTTAAATGTTTTTATTTTAATGTAAATGTATGTCACACATCTTGTCCCCCCTCCCCTCCCCCCTCGTCACAATTTCGCAGCCCTCCATTCCTCCAAGCATGACATCATTTGTGGATAGACCCTACTTAAGAAAAATTTGGGGTCCTTAAACAGTGCTTATTTTTTTTGCTCTGAAAAGAGTCTGAACCATGTAATTATTATAACGGGGTGCAGTATTTTCCTTTTGAGAGGCTGACATGATTTCGCCGCTCTGCCGCTTGCCGATGATCGCTCTATAAACTCTTAGTCTGTAGAAATAAAGAATGTAGTTGACAACTTGGCTATTGTATCCATTTGCAAGATACGTGGAGGCATGACAGTTTTCCGAAAGAATCACTGTGGATTTACAAAATAAGGGGAAGGAGAGAGGATGGGTTCTGAAAAATTCATTTAAGGACAGAGTTCCTCGAAATCTGACGATCTCCTACGTACTGAACTAAAGTGATAAGCTAATATTTGTTCATGTGAATGGATATATATATTTTTTTTTTTGACACGTAAGCGCCGCATCGTTAGAAACGCCGCACCTGTTAAAATTTTACTTTTTAAACACGTAAATGCCGTGGCGTTTCTTCCGGAAATTACGGTACATAAAGCTAGGGGGAAAATGCTAAAACGTATAGGTTTTTGTGAAAGTTCTATCAAATATTTGAGTAATAAAAAATTCCTCATAAAAGGAATCAGTTTATTTAAAATGAAGCATAGTTTATAAAATAATTAAATGACAATAAATGCCTCTAATAAATAAATAAAATGTTAAAAATTATATATTTTTAAAAATATTGATTTGAAGCTTCTTTTTACTTCCTTGTACGTAGTATAAGGAAGTAATGTGATCCCGAAAAATTTTGGGGGCCAAATTTCGACAAAAAAACCGATTTTGACTACCTCTAAATTTAATTTTAAAATTTTTTTCGATGCATCCTATCGTAGGCTAGCATGCACGATCATATTAACGCGTCTGCAACTCATTTTGACCAGCGGCGAGTCTGCTGTGGCCAGTTTTTCCATGCCGTCTGTACGTATGTACGTACGTACGTACGTATGTATGTAACTCGCATATCTCAAAAACTATTGGTCGTAGAATGTTGAGATTTGATATTTAGGATTGTTCTATGATCTAGTTGTGCACCTCCCCTTTTGGTGGCAATCGAATGGATAGTTTATGTACAGGACCGCCCAAAAGATTCGAAATACATTACGCTCTATGGGCCGAAATTCATTAAACTTGCCTAACTCAAAAGCTATTAGGCGTAGAATGTCGAAACTTCATATTTTGGATAGTTGTAACATCTAGTTGTGCACCTCTCCTTTTGGTTCCATTCGACTGGATAGTTTATCTACAGGACTGCCCAAAACATTCGAAATACATAACGCTCAATGGGCCGAAACTCATTAAACTCGCATATCTCAAAAACTCTTAGGCGTAGAATGTTGAAACTTTATATTTAGGATTGTTGTAACATCTATTTGTGCCACTCCCTTTTCGGTTCGATTCGACTGCATATTTTATCTACAGGGCGGCTCAAAAGATTCTAAATACATTACCCTCTATCGGCCGAAATTCATTACAGCGTATTTTAGTGGTATTGAGCTACTTCAAACGACTCAAATGTGATATATGCTGTTAAGAGTTACAAAATGAATTTCTCCATTAGAAAAAGTGTCTTTATCATTTATAGTTCTGCTGCAGGAACACTCAAAAGATTTCCAATACATTACGGTCAATGGCAATTTTAGGGGCATTCATCCATTTCAAGCACAATACCGTCCTACCACGTAAGTTAGGTAATGGTCCAACCACGGTCACGTGTCTCCCTCAAGAACTACGCCAAAAGTCGCCAAGCTTGGCGACTTTTGGTGTACGTGTGTGCATATTTAACTCTCAAATCTCAAAAACTATTATGAAATTTCATATATAAGAATGTTGTAACATCTAGTTGTGTATCTCGATTTTTGGTTCCAATCTACTGGAGAGTTTATATACAGGACCACCGAAAAGAATTTTAGTACTTTAATGTCTATGGACATCTTCAATATAATACAACTGTAGACAGTCATTGTTTGGTACATGCCCAAAAACTCGCCGTCTGTCCTCGACCTTGGCGAGTTTTGGCGAAATATCGCCAAATTTGGCGATAGTCAGTCATTTGGTCCATGCCCAAAGTATCGCCATTTGTCATCGTTCTTGGCGAGTTTTGGCGAAATATCGCCAAATTTGGCGATAATCTGTCATTGTTTGGTTCATGCTTAAAATCTCGCCAAATGTCGTCAACATTGACGAGTTTCGCCGAAATATCGCCAAATTTGGCCCCAAAAATTATTTCGTATTTTGTATAACTCTAAAACTTTAACCCGTAGAATTTTAAACTTTTGTATTTAGAACTATATTATAATACCAACTGTTTTCAATATCTTTTTTGACAGCAATCACTGGGAATTTATTTACAGGGTGAGCCAAATGACTTTAAATACATTAAGGTGTATGGATGCATTCAATTCATTGAAAGTCCTTGGTCAATGACTACTTTGGCTATCCCCAAAATCTCGCAAACTATCTCAAGTTTGTCGGCTTTTGGTGAAATATCGCCAAATAAAGTGTCAGAAGGAAATGTTTCAAATTGAACTCAGCTTGGCGATATCGAAATATTTGGCTAGAAATCGCTAAACCTTACTATTATTGATATTTTATCTCTTTCAAACAAATAAGTTTAGAGGAAGTGCGTAGAAAACATTTTTGATTTAATAGACGTGCAAGGAAGTCATGTGTTGGACACATCAGATTTTTTTTATTTATTCTGCAGATGTGTTTTATTTGTCAGGTGATGCATTTTATAATGTGTATATTAGGGTGTCCCTTATTTTTCAACTTTTAAATTTTTAAATGCTCACCCTCCAGTCTGGTTCCATTTACTTCAAGATTGACCCATAAAAAATTTTGGGTCACTAACCGATTTTAACATGTGCTGACTTCAATGGAGAATGGGAAAAATGAAAGCCATTATCAGGCAGGACCTCAGTTTTGGCGGCGGAGCCTTTCTGTCTGTTGGTTTGCAGTTTTTTTTTTTTTCAATCACGAATAAGCATTGAGCAAAGAGACAGCTGTAGAGACAGCGTTATGTTTAAATTATAATATGTAATGTACCATAGTCATCACTTTTTGCCTGCCTTAGAAGATAAGTTACATTCTGCAATGTTCTCTGGATGCATGTGACTGCTACAGCTGTCTCTTCGTTGGATTTTTTTAATGTTAAAAGTTATGTTATGATTTGAAATTATCTTTTGTTCTAGCGATCTATGAGTAGTAAAACCAAATTTTAGATTAATATTTTTTGTAATGTTTATTTTGTACTACTTATCTTTTGGGTTTTTATTATTTCTTTCATGGCACTTATCCCGATTTCGCGGTTTGTTTTGATTCGTTTTGCATGCTAACGACAAAACAAGTTGCCAGATCAGAAGAACAAAACTTTTCTATTTTGATATGTGGTATTGGTATGATTGTAACTTTTGATAAATAATTAATGCTAAAAATGTTTATACGTGATTTTTAAATCGAGCCAACTTTTCCTTTTCTTTATGCCGACATTTTTTTTTCTTAAATAAATTTTTGATACAAACATCATATTTTGGCTTTGTAATGTATTTGCTAAATTCTAAGTTTTGGTTTAGACGTTTTTTTTTTTATGCCAAAAATTTTCTGTCTTTAATTTTTTTTTATTCTGCCTTTTCCTCTTTTTATTCCCCTTTTCGCTGCATCAATTTTATATAAATCGAATGATTGAATCAAGATTCGATTCAGACATCGAAATCGGCAGAGGAACACAACCGCGTGTATGAAAAATGTAAATGCCTCAAAAATGTCAAATAACCAACAAAATAGTTAAATTTCCTTTTTAATGCGACTGTACTTCACCAACTAAATAAGTTTTAGTTCATGGTAATACGTAAAAAGAGATGAAAGAATTAAGTTCATAAGCGAACTTTGTTGGCGCATGAATACTGAAATGAGGAGGCAGAGGAGTGAAAAGTGAGCATGGGGTAGCAAGCGTGGTCTCTCTCTCTCTCTCTCTCTGGCGGAGATGTGAGTACGTGGTTGGTTTTCGACGAGTTCCTGAGATCTGGACCTTTCGGCGGCGTCAAGCGGAGTGAGATGATGGACGAGCAACGAATGACAACGAGATGAGAAAGCTATGATGGGGGCCCCCAAAATCATCCTAATGACGATAAGTCATTTATTTTCTTCTCTTTCTCTATTTTTTTATTCTTGTTTTTGTCGCCTGTTTAATTAAAAAAAAAAAAAAAAAAAGATTAAGTGCACTTCACATTGGTAACTTTAAAAATGTTGGTAATTGGTAGTCATGGGTTATTTTAAGTTTGAATTTTGTAAAGGGAAATGTTAATCTAGAAAAATGTGTTATGATTAAGTTAATTTAAATAAATGTAATTTGTTAAAGTCTAACAGTGTTTTCTTCATTCATTCCTTGTGTCTCTTTACTTAGTTTACATGGAGTCGTTGCGCCATTTTCTTTCAGCGAAGCACAGACAGATACCTGGGTCATTGACGGTAAAAAAAAAAAAAAAAAAAAAAAAAAAAAACTATACAATTACTTCGGCCTCTATGCCATTTGATTTAAGAAAAGATATTGGATTGTTTGATATTTTTTTTCTTAACTTTAATTTTGGTACTTTAGAAATTTAACTTAAGCTTTTGGTGAAGTCATGGCATACGAAAATGGCGCCGTGACATTTTTTAAATTTTCGGAGTCTGTGTTTAGCTTTAATAGGAAATAATGAAGATAATACTCTGATCTATTTTGGTTTTCTTTATGTGCCGTGGGGGAAAAAATTTTTTTTTTTCTTCAATAATTTGAACTGAATTTTGATTTTGTTTGGGGTTTTAATAATGTCGGACCGTGAAAGCGAGGAAGAGGGGCCCACTGTAAATGAAAATGTGGTGGTTTGCTCAGCTTTTACCGAATTTATACCTTTGATTAGTCCATTTTCTGGCACAAATACTAATATAACAATTTACGACTTCTTCGATAATAACAAAGAAGTCAAACTCCACGCAGGATGGACCGCCGTACAAACATTATTTGTCGCTAAGACGAAATGTATAGGCGAGGCGCGCGACTTTATTAGATCACAATCACAACTTAAACAAGCAAACTATAAAGATTTCAAGACAGCGCTGATAAATCGATTTGGGAATAAGGTGCAGGACAACTCGTTACTTCAGTTCACCACAGCTACTCAGGGAATTAACGAGTCGGCGAGAGCTTTTTTGGCGTGTGTACAAGGCTTATCGCATAAATGTTTTGCTAATAATGAAGAAGTTAGAAATAAAATGTTGGCGGCTCAGGTCATTCAAGACCTCAGTCCAGCAGTTAGACGTTTTGTCATGTCACAGAAACATGACAGCTTTACCGAAATTTGGGACTTAGTTCTTCAAGAAGAACAATGTTCCGCTTTAGACAGGGCTACTTCATCAGTCCATTTAGCTCAAGCTGAAATCAAGCTGTCTGTAGTTGAATCTGAATTAAAACAGATAAAGGCCCTTATGCAAAATACGTTACTAGAAACAGATAAGCGCGTGGCCGACCTCCAGGAACAAATTAATGCATTAAACAAACTGATTTTGGGGCAAAGGAGAAATAACGAAATAGTTTGTTATTCCTGTGGAGAGAAAGGGCATATTAGCCGTCGTTGCACGCGTAGGTCTTCTCAGAATTATCCACCTTGAAATAATTACAGGGGAGACCGGGAAACTAATTGAGGGGCGAAATAGCGAAACACCGCTACTTTCAGAGACGTCCTCGGAGCGCATAGGACTTGGGAGTTTTGGTCATACGTCGGTTTTACCTTTAATTCCAATACAAATAAAGGAAGAAAAGATTTTTGCTTTATGTGATGCGGGAGCTTCTGTCTCCATTATTAAAGACAAATTTTTAAAGGATAATTTAATAAATAATAAAATAAAAAGTGTAGAACAATGTATTGTGAAAATTATTGGAATTTCAAATAACATGATGGTTTTAGAGAAGAAAGTTAAATTAAAGTTTCTATTGATAAAAGTAAAGTTATTGTTGAATTTTTTTGTTGTAAAGAAAATTTTATGTCATATGATGCTATTTTGGGTGCAAATTTTTTCTCTAATAACAAAATTAAGATAGATTTTGAGCAACACACAATTTCTAATGAAAATTTTAAAATTAATTTGTTTGACACTAGTACAGGTTCCAATGTTAATTGTCTAAGAGATGTTCATGAAACAGGTTATACTATTCGTAAACACATAATTCCTCCACGATCTGAATTAATTATTTCTGTAACTACTAAAAAAATCTTAAACTTGCTGAAAATGTCTTAATACAACCACATAAGCATTCTCTATCTCAAAATTATGTTATATCATGCTCTATAAATACCGGTAGTGATGACGGAAAATACTTAGTAAAAGTCGCCAATTTTTTTGACACACCCATTCACATAAACAAAAATTGTAAATTAGTTAACATTGAGCTGGTACTAGATGTTGTTAATGATGCTGAGGCAGAGGTTAACGTAGTTAATGAATTTTTTGATGATGATTGTGAATTGTTTGGGGGTAAATTTGATTTATCTCATTTATCGGGGACTCAAAAAGAGAAATTAATGCAATTGTTGAATAATCATAAACATATTTTTGCTGAGTCGGTTAAGGAGCTATCGGGTTGCAACACTGTAGCACACAGGATTTATTTGTCCGATGACATACCTATTAGGCATAAGCCATATAGAACTCCCCACGCCTTACGAGAGGAATTACGTACACAGATTAATCAACTGCTCGACACAGGGATCATTTCAGTCAGTGACTCTCCCTACTCTTCACCAGTTATACTGGTTAAAAAGAAAAACAACACTTATAGACTAGTTTGTGATTATCGTAAACTTAATTTGAAAACTCAACCTCTTCCTTTTCCTTTACCATTAATTTCAGACCTTTTAGATAGTTTGGAGGGAGCTAAATTTTTTTCTTCATTAGATTTATGTTCAGGGTATTGGCAGATGAATCTCCACCCTGGTGATAGACACAAAACAGCTTTTGCCACAGATTTCAGATTATTTCAGTGGAATAGACTCTCTCAAGGATTAAAGAATGCCGCTTCGTCTTTTCAGCGATTGTTAGAAATTGTTTTGGCTGATTTGAAAGAATGGAACATTAACACCTATTTAGACGATTTAATTAGAGCGTCTAAAACTTTTGATGAACATCTAGAGAAATTAGATATGGTTTTTAAGACTCGGGGGGAACATAATTTAAAAATAAATCCTGCAAAATGTCAACTTGTCAAAGATAAAATTACTTACCTTGGGTTTCAGGTCGAAGAAGGTAAACTTTCACCAGATACCAGGAATGTTGAGGCAGTTCAGAACTTTCCCGTTCCGGGTAACAAAAAGCAGGTCAGGTCATTTTTGGGATTATGTAACTTTTATCGAAAATTCATTAAAGATTTTGCAAATATTGCTATACCTTTAACCAACCTAACGAAAAAATCTGTGGATTTTAAGTGGGATACTTCAGCAGATCAAGCTTTCAGCCAATTAAAATCCGCCTTAATTTCATACCCCTGTTTACTTTTACCTGATACAAAGAAAGAATTTATTTTACATACTGATGCTTCGGGTTTTGCTATTGGAGCGGTACTTAGTCAGGAAGGGCCTGATGGACAAATACATCCTGTGGGCTATGCTAGTAGGAGATTGAAAGATGCAGAGACGCGTTATAGTGTTTTTGAAAGAGAAACTCTTGCGGTAGTTTGGGGAATTAATAATTTCAAACACTATCTTTACGGACAAAAGTTAAAACTTTTTTGTGACCAAAAGTCCCTCTCCTATGCTCTCACGCTGAAAGATGGTGGCAGAATTACCTGTTGGATTTTAGCTTTACAAAATTATGACTTTGAAATTTTTCACACTCCTGGGAAACAGAATGTGCCAGCTGACCCTTTGTCCAGAACCGTAAATCTCATCGACACAATGGTTCAAAATTTTCCTTCTTCCCGTATTAAGAGCCTTCAAGGCGAAGATAGTAAACGTAGAAGTATTCTTGATGAATTGAGTCAATCTGGGAGGTAGAACATAAGGGAATTAAATTTTTTACTAAGGATGGTATTTTATTTTGTGTAAATGACAACCCCAAAGAAGGTGCGGTCATCACAGATAGGTTAGTCGTTCCAAAAACTTTAAAGAAGTTTTAACGTTAGGACATGATTCAATGACAGTGGCACACCCAGGTATTAGAAGAACAATTACCCGAATTAGACAAAATTACTTTTGGTGGAACATGAATCACCACATTAAGAACCATGTAAAGTCCTGTCAATCTTGTATAGAAAGACGTGGATATGCAGCCAAACATAAGGCTCCTTTACAGAGAGTTCCAGTGACTAGTAGACCTTTTGAACGGATTGGTATGGACGCTGTAGGCCCTTTGCCCATTACTGAGTCAGGACATCAACACATCATTGTAATCAGCGATTATTTCTCGCGTTGGGAAGAAGCTTATCCAGTTAAGGACCTGCAAACTGAGACTGTTGCCTTAATTTTAGAGCGTTTCATTTGCACACACGGAATTCAAGAACACCTAATTATAGATAGATACAGCTCATTTCTTTCGGACAGCATAAAAAAGGTTTATTCGAAATTAAACATTAAAAAACACTACACCACCAGTTATCATCTCTCGGCGGATGGAGTGGTAGAACGCGTTAATGCCACAATTGTCAACTCTTTAAAGCACTTAGTTGATGAGACTGCAAATGAATGGGACAAATACTTACATTTTGCTCTTTTGGCTCATAGAACTGCAATACATTCCACCATTAAAGACACTCCTGCATCTTTGGTAGGGATTTAATTTTACCCATTCATTTAATTAACAACCCTCCTTTAAGAAGCTATGCAGACCAAAGGGAATTAAGTGAAGACATTGAAATTAGGCTTCAAAGGGCTTTCAAATGGGTGAAAGAAAATTTAATCAAAGCTGCTGAAAAGCAAGAGCATTACAGAAGTAAAGTTTGTAAGGAGAAGGGCATTGTTGTAGGAGATCTGGTCATGCTTTACACTCCATCTATTAAAGCGGGGAAGGGGAAGAAATTTTCAAAGTTTAACGAGGGGCCTTACAGAGTTAAAAAACAGACTAGTAATGTAAATTTTGAAATAGTACATATTAACAACCCTAATGACATACAACATGTACACTTTGACAGACTAACTAAAATTCCTGAACGTATAATTTTTCCATCTTTACCTGAAGAGCTCATTGAGGATGACAATAGCAATGTAGAAAATGAAACTGATCAGCCTAATGAACCAAGTCTCCCCGACAATCTTTTCCCCACACCAGTTAGGCGTCGTTATAGAATTGTCACAAATAGCAACAGAAAGAAGACTACTACACAGAGGTCGACTTCAGGGCAGACTCAACAACAGATGCCAGTCCAGTCCAGTAGTAGGAGCATACAGCAACCTGTGTCCAGACCAGCAACAAGACAACATTCGTACTCACTTCGCCCAAGGGACTCTAGAGGATTCGTGAAGCATTGATGTTATTAAAATGATGGACTTTTACATTTTTGATTGACAGTTTCTTTTTATATATGTATTTTGGTATTGAGTATCATTTTGTGTTTATTTTCATTGTATGTCTTTGGTAGTAACTATTTTACAACACTGTTATTTAGGGCCCTTATATCGGTTGGAAGATATGTAGAAGTTTTTTTTGCTATTAATTATAGGAGTAGCTAACCTAAATAAATTGATAGTTTAAGAGTTCTTTTATGTAGACTGTGAACTGATATAGATAGTGTTAAATGGTTAAGTTTTCTTTCATTAAGGAAGAGTTTTTTTTTAACCCTTTTAGTTAATGTCAAGTATTGTGTAAATTTTTCTTTATTTTGGTGGTTAAAGCCGCTTTTGTGAGTTGAATAGTGTGAAATAATTTTCTTTTCTTGCTGGGAGTCCTACAGTTCTCATCAAAATTTTTCTTTCATGATGTGATATAAATTTTTTTTTTACATATATACCTTACGTTTTGTGTAATCAATGTAGTCGGGCAGTTTTGCAATTTGGGTAAAGCTGTGATATTTTAGTTTTTTTTAATATTTCATTCAAATGTTTTGTGGCGTGTAAAGCTCAATTTAGAGCATTTACGTTTTCTCACTTGTTATTTTGAGAATTTTTTTTTCTCCTTTGGTGAGGATTATATGGAGCGGTTAAAGAGCTGTGGGTTTTGATGTAATGATGGGGGGGGGGGGGGGAAAAAAAGTTCTTTTTTTTTTTAAGGTGAGAGGAAGGTATTTGTTATGATTTGAAATTACCTTTTGTTCTAGCGATCTATGAGTAGTAAAACCAAATTTTAGATTAATATTTTTTGTAATGTTTATTTTGTACTACTTATCTTTTGGGTTTTTATTATTTATTTCACGGCACTTTTCCCGATTTCGCGGTTTGTTTTGATTCGTTTTGCACGCTAACGGCAAAACAAGTTGCCAGATCGGAAGAACAAAACTTTTCTATTTTGATATGTGGTATTGGTATGATTGTAACTTTTGATAAATAATTAATGTTAAAAATGTTAATATGTGATTTTTAAATCGAGCCGACTTTTCCTTTTCTTTATGCCGACATTTTTTTTTCTTAAATAAATTTTTGATACAAACATCATATTTTGGCTTTGTAATGTATTTGCTAAATTCTAAGTTTTGGTTTAGACGTTTTTTTTTTATGCCGAAAATTTTCTCTGTCTTTAATTTTTTTTTATTCTGCCTTTTCCTCTTTTTATTCCCCTTTTCACTGCATCAATTTTATATAAATCGATTGATTGAATCAAGATTCGATACAGACATCGAAATCGGCGGAGGAACACAACCATGTGTATGAAAAATGTAAATGCCTCAAAAATGTCAAATAACCAACAAAATAGTTAAATTTCCTTTTTAATGCGACTGTACTTCACCAACTAAATAAGTTTTAGTTCATGGTAATACGTAAAAAGAGATGAAAGAATAAAGTTCATAAGCGAACTTTGTTGGCGCATGAATACTGAAGTGAGGAGGCAGAGGAGTGAAAAGCGAGCGTGGGGTAGCAAGCGTGGTCTCTCTCTCTGGCAGAGACGTGAGTACGTGGTTGGTTTTCGACGTGTTCCTGAGATCTGGACCTTTTGGCGGCGTCAAGCGGAGTGAGATGATGGACGAGCAACGAATGACAACGAGATGAGAAAGCTATGATGGGGGCCCCCAAAATCATCCTAATGACGATAAGTCATTTATTTTCTTCTCTTTCTCTATTTTTTTTATTCTTGTTTTTGTCGCCTGTTTAATTAAAAAAAAAAAAAAAAAAAAAAAAAGATTAAGTGCACTTCACAGGGGTAACTTTAAAAATGTTGGTAATTGGTAGTCATGGGTTATTTTAAGTTTGAATTTTGTAAAGGGAAATGTTAATCTAGAAAAATGTGTTATGATTAAGTTAATTTAAATAAATGTAATTTGTTAAAGTCTAACAGTGTTTTCTTCATTCATTCCTTGTGTCTCTTTACTTAGTTTACATGGAGTCGTTGCGCCATTTTCTTTCAGCGAAGCAGACAGATACCTGGGTCATTGACGGTTAAAAAAATAAAACTATACGATTACTTCGGGCTCTATGCCATTTGATTTAAGAAAAGATATTGGATTGTTTGATATTTTTTTTCTTAACTTTAATTTTGGTACTTTTAGAAATTTAACTTAAGCTTTTGGTGAAGTCATGGTAGTTAGCTTTCTGAAATTATGTCAAGAGAATTACGTAGCACAAAAGAATGTGTGTTTCTTATAGGAGATATCCAACATCAAATTACTGGGAAGAAATTGCCATCGAGGAAACAAGTGTTGTCTGTTTTATTTTATAACTTACGAGAAGTAAAATTAAATGTCAATGAAAGTACCAATTTAACAGTACGTGAATGTATAATCTTTTGGGAAAAAGCGAGAATTCCCACAAGACCTATACAACATTGTGTAAAGAAACTGATTAACTTG
>JAWZYV010018758.1:0-43108 GCA_038373885.1 Cheiracanthium punctorium
AGGGTATGGGGTGGGGCGAGAGGAAATCGTACGGGAATAAAGGAAATAAGAAAAAGTAATACATGTTCAGTTCCTCTTCTATTTGATTTCATAAATATATCAGTGAAAGTTTTCTCAGACCAAGGAGAAAGGAAACTGCGTCACTGCCCAGCATCCAGGAAAATTCATTCGGTTCCAGAAGTATCATGAAAAGTTCTTCATGTTCAAGTTTTGTGTTCGGTTTTTGTCAAGTGTTTCATGTTAAAATGTTAACAATAAAAATTTAGTTGTGTTTGCAAAAAAAAAAAAAAAAAAAAAAAAACGTGTCATCCTTTCGTGAAGTCAGGAAGAGATTAAAAAAATTTTTTTTTTACCCACAGCTGGTACACTCCTCTTCCCTTTAAAACTATTGTATCAGTGCACACAAACAATGTTTCATGTTCGGCATGCCTAGTAGCAATGACTGCTCGTTTTCTGCAAGGGCGTTCATCCACTCATCGTTAACTCACAGACTCATCGAATTAAGACATCGGCAAGAGCACTTTTGATTTTCTGCTCGCAACTATTTCTGAAACTTGAAATCTAAAACTTTACAATAAAAAAAGTCTCATTTTTTCCATTTTCTTTAAAAAATAGTTGCTTTTAGGCCTTTTTCAAAGAAAATAGTAGCCATAGTTGCCTTTTGCTGAAAAAAGTAGCAAATAATCGCCTTTTAGTTGCCGGTGGCAGCCCCGCATGAAGGTTAGAAAAAAGATAACAGTGACATTATGGAACCAAAGTATTTCTTGGCAAATGGAATGATGGATGCACGATTTCAAAGACAACTGATGCACTACAGATAAAGAAAATAAAGCAGAGCTTTGAATTCCAAAAAAACATACTGATTGGTAACCTACCTATATACCTTTTTAAAGTTAAAAGATAAAGAATTTCCCCCCAATCCCTTTTATTATTCCCTGTCGTACTTCAGTTCTCTGCAGGCAAATTTTGAAAGGAAAAGTAAAAAGTTGAATGTAGACATCTGTGATTTTCTCCAATCGTTACATTCTGTACCTCAAAGTTCTGAATCCATTGAGTGCATCTTTTCTTTGAGGTTTTTCTCCTGTGTGGGTACGAAGATGTCTATTGCAGCCTTGTTTATCAGAAAATCCTTTCTGACATAGGTCACACACGTACGGTTTTTCCCGTGTGGCAATGGAGATGTGAATTTAATTTTCCTTTCTCAGAAAAACCTTTATTACACATGTCACATACATAAGGTTTTTCTTTGGTGTGAGTACAAAGATGTCTATTACATTCTTGTTTAATAAAGAATCCCCTCTGACATAGGTCACACACATAAGGTTTTTCCCCTATGTGGCAACGCAGATGTGAATTTAATATTTCTTTCTGAGAAAAACCTTTATTACATATGTCACATACATAAGGTTTTTCTTTGGTGTGAGTACGAAGATGTCTATTGCAGCCTACCTTTTGAGAGAATCCTTTTTGACATATGCCGCAGACATATGGTTTTTTGCTAGTGTGTGTATGAAGATGTTTATTTAAGTTTTCTTTAAGAGAGAATCCCTTCTGACATATGTTACACCCGTATATGTTATTGTTTTTGTAATATTGTTTTAGTATATGTTATTCTTTTTGTAAATATGCAGTTAAAGATATTTGGGCATGTACTTTCTTGATTAACATGCGCAAAAGGGTATGTAAAAATTTTAAGATTTTTCGAGCCCTGTGCAATATCATTTTTGTTTGTTTCATGTCTATGATGGCAACATCTTATTTTGGTATCTCGTATTGGCATCTTCATTGGACTCAAAATTGTTTTTTTTTTCCTCAAAAAAGCCATTTTTTAAAAAGAATAATTTAAAATTACAAATTCTACAGATAGAATACGGTCTGATATATTTTTAAAATTATCCTTATAAGCAGTGGCGTATGCAGACTTCCTTCAATGGGGGGAGGGGGGGGGTGTTATAGACATAACTTTGTGTTACAATGCGTAATATTTAAGCTAAAAAGTGAAAATTTATGAACATTTTGTCAAAAAATTTTTGACAAGGGGGGTTTGAACCCCCCCCTTGCATACGCCACTGCTTATAAGTATCAATAATAAGTTTTTATATCAATCCAATAGATACCTTATTGTTTTATAATTATTAAAAGTTATTAATTAAGCTAGCTGCATTTTTAATTCGTTTCTAAAATAGATGTTTTGCGTTTTAACAACTTATTTCTAAATCTTAAAAATATCATTTTGAACGACTTATCACTATTATTACTGATGAACCCAAGTGTAAAATTCCATGTAAAATGTAGTAAACAATTACTATTGTATTATATTATATATACTAAATATAAAAAATAGTATCCCTAAATAAAATATTAAAACTGAATGATTTCAATGTCCACATAAGTATAGCAACAATTGTTTATTAACTTTGTATTAATTATTTTCAGAAGGAATATTAATTGTTATTTGAACATTTTATAAATAATTTTATTTATAAATATGTAATTATAAAGGGACTAGGTGAGTACCCCCACTAGCAAGCGGGGACATGCAACCAGTGTTATATATACCAGCCTCAAATAATATCCAGTTTCAAATCTAAGCCTAATAAGTAAAATGTGAAGAAAAAGTATATTTACAAAATCGAACCTGAAATGAAACTGACATTAAACTACACAGTAAACAACATTCTTAGTAAAAATCCTATTCGACTTGGTTAGATTATTTTTCCTGGCTTGGCGTATCGAGTACTTTAACTCGGACACAACTTTTGGATGCTGCTCTGGAGAAAGCAACGTACAACATCCCATGTGAAAATACAGGCTGTGGCAAATATATCCCAACTTTACGAAGAGTCTGGTCCTGAGATTTATTTATGGTCATCGAACAACTTAGCATAAGGTGGGAAGGCAGATTGGTGTCGGAAGGAGAAAGAGATAATCTAGGAATAAACACACGCGCCCCTTTGGTACGGCCAGTCAAGATCTCGGAATCTATCACATTAGACATCAATGTGCGAATCATCAAACATGTTCCATTACAAAGCCCCTATGACGGGTTCATGTTCCTGAGCAGCATGACGACAGCCCCGACTTATAAATGAAGTGCAAACTCACTTTCTCAAAATCGGCGTATCATCCACGAGTATTAAAGTTAAAAAATAGTAAGTGTGGCATTTATAACATGCACGACGTTTAGGATATTTAAAAAAATTTTTTAGACGATCTGCAACAAAAAATCATAAAAATTATTAAGTAATAATTGTCTCAAAAGATGGCGCCACCACCGATCACATTTTTTTTAGCGGTGCACAGAGCACAGCATAATGAATCAGAATGCGAGCCTAACCTGTTGAAAAGTGGTTTGATCCAACGATCTGGATGGGTACATAAATCCAACCAACGTCTCCCCAATTAAGTCCAAAAAAAAAGAAGCTTTTTATGTTTACATTTTAGAACTATATTTAAATTTTTATGAAGGTTTTAATATATTTAGTTTGATGAATTAAATTTCCTTAAAATACCGCAAAAATGCACTGCCCTCGATTAACCGCACCCCTGTGTTCTAATGATTGACCATTGTTCTCAGACCCCGACTGGTCTGGTCGGCTGGTTGGCAATCGCCGAGGGCCTCTTGTATGAGGGGGAAATTGTTTACTTTTGACTGGAGCCTCTTGCTTTCCCCCCCCCCCCATCCACATACATTGCTCTTTCATTTTAACGGCATGTGCTAGACTGCCCGAACTTTTTGCGACTATAAGAAGTTTTTTTACAAGTTATTTATTTTTTTTATAAATTTGCCTTTGTGAACATAAAAATTTATATGTTTTATATGAAATTTGATACTGATTATTTGAAAATGAAAATCATAAGCTTCGTAGAATAGCAATAAATAGTTTAAAACATTATATGGGAAGGGGGAAAAGAAGGAGATTATTTTTATCGTTTTTCCACCCCTCCCCGCTCGAAGTATATCAAAGTGCGATGTTTCTTTTTTTTTTTTAAGGGGGGGGGGGGGGGAGGAAATCGCAGCTGCGGCACTTATGCTGGATGTGGCATTTCTGATAATTTTCTAGTTAATTAAGCTCATTTTCGTGGTAGTAACATTTCTGGGGGGTGCGGCGTTTCTTCCATAAATTACAGTATTAATCTTGTGTAGGTCTTAAGCATGTGTTTGAAAAGCAAACAAAAGCCGATTGTGTCTGTTCTGTATCCTTCCGCCATCCTGTTGTTGTATTCTTCCACGAGGTTAAATGTGAGTTGCCTATTTCTTTTAGTTTAGGTGAGTCTTGGTTTAATATACATAAATATATTTTGGATAAATATGAATTTATAGGAAATAGAGACGAATGAGGAAGGTAAAATAAATTTTTATAAGAGTTGTTGAAGGACTTGTTTCGTAAGGTATGAATGCCTATTTATCCTATGGATGCACTATAATCCCGATAAAACAAAAGTCGGCTATCACACAATCTCTGGTGGCTAAATAACGATCCAGGCAATTCAGATGGATAGGGCCAAATTTTACCACTATGCATATTTTTGATTGTGGAAATGTTTGAAAGTGAAATGGGAACTGTAAAAGAAATGTTAGTATTTAAAGTGTTAAAAGGTTTGAAGTTTTACTAATAAGTTTCAAAACAGTGTAAAGTTATATTTGTTCATGTGAGGAATTGACGTTAGTAAAATTTGCAAGAAAAAGTTGAAATGTGAGTATGTTTTGAAATATTTTGATTTCTGTAGAATTGCCTATTTTATGTCTTCTGGTTATAGAAAATGCTTAATGCATTGAGTATAGCAGTAAAAAATCTTTGTAGATTATCAGTGAGTAAATTAACTTGCTCAAAAAAATTCCCCGTAGGTAATTTAATTGTTGTATTGTTTGGAAATGTAAATTGAGGTCTTGCAGATGTAGCTTCTATATTTAAAATGTTAATTGGTTTAAAAAATTATGGTTGTAGTTCTAGAACTGTAATACGTTTCATTTATTATTGATGTAAGGATTTAACATCCATTAAATATTGTCATATGTAATGGTGAGTCTGTTTTTTATATTTTTATCTTTGTATTTTGTTGTAAAATGTTTGTTTTGAAGGCAATGAAAATGTTAAATGCGAAATAAATATCCCATAGGTATCTGACGACACAAAAAACATAATAGCTACTTGGCGACCCCAAAAAAATCCCCAAATTTGTCTGGCGTGCACATAACGGAAAAATACCAAATGAAGTTAAAATTTTTTATTTGGGAATACCTTATTCCCCCGTACACGATATATATTTCGGTTACACACATAACCATCTTCAGTCGTTTCTGGAGCTCTCACTAATGGCGGCTTCTTTTTATATCTTCTTCGTTCTTCTTCTTGAAAGTTCGATGCATGACGTCATCCCATGATTGGTCGATTGTATGAAGCGTATCGTTGATGCTGCCCTCTGTCGTCAATATTTCTAAGCTCTCACGAATGTAGGCATATATACTATTTTTAAAGTTGGCTATTTTTTTAATATTTTTAAAATCAATGGTAATGGGCTCTTTCAAAGCAAGACGGGCTAGAGCGGTACTTTGTTTCTGGAGGTTAATGTCTTTAAAATGTTCGTTTTTTTCGTTCTTTAATTTTCCTTTTTGTAACGCCGATGTAGCAATTTTCTTTATTAGTATCGTTTGACATAAAATTAATTTTATAGATCCCTGCGGTTTCGATGGGGTTGATTGGGTCTTTTTCCGATCTAATGCGCTGAAAGATTGTTTTATTAGGTTTAATTGGAATACGGAAGTTCTTTTTACTGGCGATATTAGAAAGTTTATTGGCTATCCCTCGGCTAAAGGGGATAGCGGTAGTAAAACGTGGTTTATCTTTTTGACGGTTGTCTATAACATTTAATTTACGTTGCCTAGCTTTGAAAACTTTGTCGAAAATTTCTCGAGGGTAGTGGGCGTCTTGACATTGTTTCTTTATGAAAGCAATTTCTTTTTGAAGGAGGTCGTTGTTGGAACACACTTTGAAAGCGCGGTCGATATAGGAACGAATAGCAGCAATTTTATAGTTGAAAGGGGTTTTAGATTTAAAATTTACTATATTAGTATTACAAGTAGGTTTTCGAAAAATGGTGGTCTCAATGAGATTATTGTTTCTGGTTATGTTCACATCTAAGTAATTGAGGCTATTATTGATTTCTTTTTCGTATGTAAATTTAATGTTCGGGTCTATGGCATTAAGTTGATTGATCAAATTATTTTCTTCATTATTGTGGGTGGTAAGGATAGCGAAGATATCGTCGACATAGCGAAGCCAAAGTTTGATGGTATTATTGTGTGTCTGTTCCCCCGTAGTGAGAGCTCCAGAAACGACTGAAGATGGTTATGTGTGTAACCGAAATATATATCGTGTACGGGGGAATAAGGTATTCCCAAATAAAAAATTTTAACTAATTAATCCGCCGTATTAAATAATGTTTTATGTGTTTTTATTATACCAAATGAAGTTTTAAGGCCTGCAATTCCATTTTGATTTTTTAAGTTTAGGATTTTTTTTTTTTTTTAAGAATTTTTTGCTTGATAGGTTATATTGAATGGATATGGATATACATATTTATATATTAACTATTGATATATAGAGGTACAGGACAAATTAATAAGAAATCCATTTAAATCAGAGTCGTCTTTCGACTGTCTAATATGTCAAGAAAAAGAACTGAAAGGCCTCGCTCCTGTTCGCGTGTTTTCCATAACCATGTTTATGCTTTGCACATGGTATCTCAGTGTTGGTATGTCCAGCTAAATTATCGAGGGTGTTATTTAGCCGTTAAAGCATGGCATCCTTTTTGTGTCATCACTAAATCTCGGTTCATCATATTTCGTGGTGCATTCGTAAGATAATTAAGCATTCATGTTTTCTTTTCCCGACAATGTTGGTAATATGTAAATTTATACAACTAGAAAAGGTGAAAATTCGATTTGTTCATTCTTCATTTCTTGCTGTTCGTATGGAGCGGTGGCTCCCATGTTAATGTTTCTAAACTCGCAAAATGTGAACAAATTGTTTTTAATAAATTTAACTTAAATAGCCTGAAGTGTTTTAGTTATGTTGTTTTCCACTGCTATTATCAACTCTGCCAAGCCAAGGAATACAGTTTAAGTCATTTAAAGTTGCATTATTTTCAAGTCCTTCCTTGACACAATAAACAGTGGCCAGGTTTCAGAGCAGAGTGCCACCTAGTGGCAGAGAAAGAGAAGGTATCAGTCAGGCACTTAGCAGTGTGAGAGCAGAATGAGAAAATTCTGTTCTAGGGATGCACCGAATATTCGGTTGATATTCGGTATACTGGTTATTTGTCAGACGAACCAAATATTCAGTTCGGCCGAATACTTTAATATTCGGCAACCGAATAGTAAACAAATTTTAATATTCAACAATTGGTAAACAAATTTTTTTTTAATACCATGAATGAAAGTTATAGTATAATACTATAGTACAAAATTAATTCAAATCGTTACTTACTAATATCACATTCAAAGTAATTTTAAAGTAAGAGAAAACACTCAGATGTTGAATTTAAGTATTGTTGCTTTGCAATTTTCTTAACTTTTATGACACATTACAATAACCTTATTACATCTAACTCATTTAAATATGAAACAGTAACTAGATAAAAAGAACCTCATTATTAAATGTTCGTGAATGTTTAAAGTCAATTAACTGGTAACTTTTTAATGAAATGTGCAGGTTTAAAAGAATTTCACAAATATTTACAAAGGTTATTAATAATGTATAAATGAAACACTTGGATACTAAAATTTGCAGTACTTTAATTGCTGAAGTTTAACACCATATGTAATATTAAATGCTGTTTGAAAAGAAGCTAATTAAATTAATCGATGTACAAAGTTTAATAACAGTTTAATAAAGTCTAACCAAGTATTTGGTATTCGGTTAGAAATTCAACCGAATATTTGGTATTCGTTACTCGGCAAAATATGGTATTCGGTGCATGCATCCCTATTCTGTTCCTAGCAAATTGCTGATATGTCCGGCCTCTCTGACGTGAAAAGAGGCATGATAGTTGGAGCTCGTCTCGATGGAGTGTCTGTGTCCAGAATAACCAATCTTGTGGGTGTTTCAAAGACTACTGTGTCAAGGGTTATGGCAGCTACACAAACTTGGGTAAAGTTTCTTTATGAAGCACAACAGTGAGTGAAAATCGAAGTTGAAAGACTGTGATAAATGGGTTTTAAAGAGAATAGTCTCCTGAAAATGCAAGACTACACCGCAGATAACGGCCGAAAAGAATATTCACCCGTATCCATGAAAACTATTCAACAGAAGTTGTATGCTGCGAACATTCAAGGCAGAGTAGCTACTCCAAATACCGTTAGTATCAGAGCAGAGCCACGTAAACTAGACATAACTGCAATGGGAACATATCATCTGGTCTGATGAATCATCCTTTATATTATTCCAGACCACCGGACGTGTGTTCATGTGACAAACACTGACAGAAGCATTTCATATTGACTGTCTGGTTCCAACTGTAAAGCATGGAGGGGCTTCTGTGATGGGTATGGGCCACAATATCTTCCCGTGGATAAACGAATGTTTTCACTGCAGCTGGTGGAGATTTTTGTAGATGACGAAGGATGTACCATTTGGGTCATTCCATGTCAAATCAACACACTGATTCAGACTTGATGTCTCAGATTTTCATGATTTTTGGTATGCAGCAATATATCACAGACTTACGAAAAAATACGAAATTTCAGTTATGTAGCACAATTATTTTTGAAATTATTAATTTTTAAAGATTTAAATTTTTATGAAAAAAATTCATATTTTGGCACCTTTAGATGCCTATAGGCTGGCAACCAGTGATGGTATAAAGCTGAGAGTGGTCTCATTCTAAAGCTGTTGAATGGGGCTTTAATAGGATATGCCACAAGATAGGGGTTACAATTTTAAAAATTGAAAATTTTAAATTTTAAATTTAAATTTCTCAAAAAGTGACAATTTTAAAATTTTCAAAAAATTATCAAAAATAGTTTGTGATGTCTAAATACACATAGCAAAATTCTATTATGGGATCTCAATGGGATCAGGAGATAACAGGGTTTCGGAAATGTACGTTTTGCGAATACGATGTAGTAAAATTGTTTTCTTTTTTAATTACTAATTTTGTTATGCAGTGTATAGGACATTATAAAATAAATAAAATGCAATGATTACCTTACAGCAAAGGTTCCCAAACTGTGTGCCACAACACCCTGGGATGCTGCGAGCGTATACCAGTGGCAGGGCCGGCCCTAACAGTTTTGTCACTCCGGACAAAAATATAAAATGCCGCCCCCTCCACAGTAAAATTACTATTAAGAGAAAGAAATTGTTTACAGATTCTGTTCTCATGCCTATAAAATTGGGATAGCTCTTTAAACATAACACAGCATAAGAAAAAGCCATATTTATTAAAAAGCACACATTAAGCTAAAAACCAAAAGAAGGAGAGAAAAATCAAAAGTTCTTTTTCTGACTTTTAATTTCGCAAAATTCCTGACTTTTTCTCTTAATCAATTTTTCAACTAATTCATGTTCGATAGCCAATGTAGTTAAATTATTTAACGTATCTGGAAGAGTTGTGGAACATAAGAAATTTTTAGTTAACTTTAATTTTGAGAAACTCTTCTCTGCACTTGCCACAATTATCGGCAAAGAAAGCGAAATTCTCGAAGCAATAGCAAGATGTGCGTGTAAAATCTAGAGTTAAAATTAGCTTTAAAATTTCAATTAGGCTTTCCTTTTTGCCTAATAAGGCCGTAACTGACACTATTTTATTCATAGGAAGAGCGTTTAATTTCCCTGATTCTCCATCGGTCAGCATTAACTCCAATTGTTTACACTTTACACAGTGTTAACACTGTTACACTGTGTTACAATGTTTAATTAGCACTTTTTAGGAGTATCTTTTAACTCATATATGCCGTGCAAAAAATTAAAATAATTACATTGGGTACTTATTAAATTAAATCTGCATTCTAAGGTATTAATCGCTTGTTTACTGTAAAAAGTAAAACTATCTTGAATTTTAATTTATGATCTTTCACCAGATCATCTCGTGCTTCGCAATCAAAATTCATATGTTATGTGGCTGCGTAAACTCAGTGTTAGCCAGAATACTCTCTCGTCGGTCAGTTCTCTTGCATAACAGAACATTTCATTTAAAATCACATCCAATCGAAGCTCCTTTAAAAAAAATCTTTACAGTTTCTTAAGAACTCTAGAGCAGGTTGTAAATCGTTGTCTTTTGACTGCAATAGCTTTGTTAATGGATTCACGAAATTGAAGATTTTATACCAAATAATAATAGAACATAGGAACATGAACTGTTTGAGAGAGTAAATAATCCTGAAGCCAAATCACTGAAACAAAAACTTAAAATTCTTTCATCAATTTTAACGGTAGCCTCATTGGAATTAGATTTGTCAATAACTTTATACCTTACCAAGAATGCGATTTGTTCGATTTTTTTGGCATCAGGAATGCAATCTAGAAATATGGGATAGTATTTGGCTTGTTGAATTTCATTAACAAAGTGTAATTTGAATCCAACTGGAAACTTTGTGAAAAATCTATGCAAAATGAGTAAATATTTGTCTGCACATCACATATAAACAATTGAAGTGAATGAAATTAATTTTATAGCAACACCAAAAGTGGCAACTTAATTTAAACTGCAGGTGCTAAAATATTTCTAATTCGTTTAAAAGTTTTGAGATTTAAAACTGGTGTTTGAAAACTGTGTGTAAATGTATGTTCGCCCTTTGTTAAAAAATGGTTCAATGGAATAGAATGAAATTTGGAATTATATTGAATGGTAAGTTAATTGAAACAATAGATACCAAAATTGTTTTAAAAAATTCATAGACTTTGAGATTTGTGAAAATCGCTTAAAAAGTTTGTTCTGGCATCCATCAAAAACGGATTAAGAGAACAGAATGAAATTAGGTCATGTGATGGGTAACAAAGCATGACCGAAATTAAAAAAAAAATTGAATAAATTGAAAGGGTTTGTAAAAGTTGCATTGTATTTTTTGTTTTTAAGGGGGCGGGGAGAGAGGGGGGGGGGTTCACTTTAAGGCGTCTGGAGGTAATACAATAGGTGGCTGTTCGACTTAAACAAATTACGTCGATTTACTTTTTAAAATTATTATTATTATTTTTAATTTTGAGAAAATTGTGCAAAAATTTTCAGGCATAATATTAAAATTTCTAAAGTTAATAGAACAAAATTCAGTTACTGACGAGGAGATTGAGTTAAATAACATTGTTTGAAATCTTCCTAATTAAATATATATATATATATATATATATATAGTTTTGTGAAAATTTTGTGTGACCACTTCGTGAAAACAACTAGTGGTCAGACAAAAGGGAATGAAATGAAATTTTGTTAAAAAGTAGGCGGTTAGTAAATTTAAATTACAGGTTTTTAATTTCAGGCAACAAATTTGAATTATTTTTGAGGTATGACGTAAACTTTGATAAAGTTCTCCGCGCATCAAGTAAAATCATCAAAATATAATTCAATCAGATGTTGCAGTGTTAAATATAGGCTACTTGCTATTACAAAGCATTTTCCAAGTATTCTCTTTTAAGTTTAATATTCATTACTAGCATTTTCTTTTGCACCTTTAAATGACTTTTTGATGTAAAATATTTTCACTATTGACAGTTTGTCTCAGTAATTTGTTACTCTCAAACCTGTAATCTTTAAACAATGCAGAAGAGTTATAACTTTGCTTTCTATATTACTGCCAGTATGCTAATCCCATTTTTTGTACTCCTACAATGCAAACGAAATTTCGCGCGGTTAGTAAAAACCCATCAATGACTGATGGGTACATCAGCTAGTAAAGTTATATAGAATGATATTCTTCGGAATATTTTTTAACAATTCGTTTGCTAATACAAAATGTATTTCTCAAATTCGAGCCAAAATGCCGCCCCTAAAATTTGCCGCCCCGGACAGGGGTCCGGTTTGTCCGGCCTTAGGGCCGCCCCTGCCAGTGGTGTCGTGGAGATAATCAAGCTAAGTAAGTTTGTGGAGGAATGTAATGAAAAAATTTCCTCTCAACCGGTATCCACAGAAAAGTTGTCAGGACGATGACCAAGTGGGTGAAAGAAAAAGAATTATCAAGTTTTAGAGAGTTTTCAGTGTTCAGTCGCCTCTCCGTTACACAAGGAGTCCGGGGGGAAGGGCAAAATTATATCCTTTCCCAGGAGAGTACTTTCGTGATAGTTTGTCCTATAAACACAAAAGAAATAATAAAAAATACATCCAAACTGTTTCATTCTAGCCTTCATATTCAGACTGGTGCCGACTTGTTAAAAATATTGGGGGGGGGGGGCTCGAATGATTCGATTGGGAGGGCGTAGGGTTTAAAAAATATTTCCCAGTAGTTTCCAAGGGATTAGGAATTTTGTAATTACGTTTAAAAATAAGCATTTTTCATTATAGTCCTTACATTAAAAAGTTCCTTTTTTTTACATTTTAGAAAATCTGTATAGACGCGCGTTCAAGTATCCTAATTTCAAATTAAATAAGTTTAAATGGAAAGCATCAAAAATTTATATAATTTAATAGACATAAAAGAAGCCATGCATTTTTCGTACATTTTTTTAGATTATGGTCGATTACCCACTCGAGGGATCTAGTCCGAAAGGAGTGCTTTCCATGGGGTCTTTCTAAGTTGTCCTCACTTCTATGTACGCAAAGTTTTGGAGATAACCACGGGATACACCAAACGTCTAGGCTGTCGGATGCGACCTGGATTTAAACGGGCACCCTTCATCTCCGCTAAACACTCAGCCACTGGTAGGGAAATCAATCTTTTTAACTAACTTAAAAAAAAAAGAAAGAGGCTCTATGTTGAAGTGAACAAATGTATGGATTTCTTCCAAAAATAGAAGACAAAGCAAACATAATTAAAGGTACTGATTTATTATACTTTAGCTTTACACATTAGATTGGATTTTCAATAACGGTAAGTGCTTATGAAACCTTTCTCCATTCAAAAAATAATGTAAAAGTAATAGCCAAAGCTTGCTTCATTCAATGCACTTCCTCTTCTTTTTTTAAACAAATGTGTATTTCTATTAGACCTGTAACTCCTGATCCCATTGAGATCCCATAATAGAATTTTGCTATGTGTATTTATACATCACAAACTATTTTTGGTAATTTTTTGAAAATTTTAAAATTGTCACTTTTTGAGAAATTTAAATTTTAAAATTTTCAATTTTTTAAAATTGTAGTCCCTATCTTGTGGCATATCCTATTAAAGCCCCATTCAACAGCTTTAGAATGAGACCACTTTCAGCTTTATACTACCATTGCTGGTTGCCAGCCTATAGGCATCTAAAGGTGCCAAAATATGAATTTTTGGACTATATTCCGTATACGGTGCATTGTTTACATATCAATGTTTTTGTTTACAAATCATTGGCGAACAATCTGACGGCAGAGTGAGCGATGCACCACCAAAGTGAAGTTACCTGCCGGTGGTAGTTGTGACTGGCAACCATAAAGAATACGTGTTTCGTCAGGTTTGGGAATTTGAAATTGTTTCTGTTATTGATGGAAGGGAATGAAATGTGTTATGTTAATATATGAAACGAATTTGTGTTTGTTAGAAATATGTGTGTTTGTTATGTTATAAGCCAGTGGGTGTTGGGGACATTTCTGAGCGGTTATTTAAAAAAAAAAAAATAAATGTAAGTGCTCTTTTTTAACGAATCTTTGCAATGTTTAAGGTTTTTAATGTGAATTTTAAATTGATATTTGATGTGTTTATGTTTTCGTAAGTGCTATTTATTTGCTATTCTAATCATACCGACTTTATAAGAGGTGTACAACTAGGTTGTTTAATCCACCGATATTTTTTTGAATTGAAAACGGACCAGTGTTTGCCCAGTTTACATTAGCTGTACAATTAGGTTGCTTAATCCACTGTTGTTTTTTTAGTTAAAAACGGTCCACTGGTTGCATAGTTTACATAGCTGTACAACTAGGTTGCTTAATCCACTGTTGTTTTTTAAGTTAAAAACGGTCCACTGGTTGCATAGTTTACATAGCTGTACAACTAGGTTGCTGAATCCACTGAGGTTTTTTTAGTTAAAAACGGTCCACTGGTTGCATAGTTTACATTGCTGTACTACTAGGTTACTGAATCCACTGAGGTTTTTTTAGTTAAAAATGGTCCACTGGTTACATAGTTTATATAGCTGTACAGCTAGGTTGCTTAACCCCTTCGCGCCCATCGTACCCTATACGGTACGGGAAAATTATGCTCTCACCGGCCCATCGTTCCGTATTGGGAACTCGTTGCGAACGCTTGTTTCTGCCCATCGTTCCGTATAAGGAACCAAACTTTGGAATGTTTTTTTAGAATTTTTTAATGACACTAGATGGCAGTACTATACCGTAATTTTGAATTGTGGAGGTCATATGAGGTCTGAACTTTCAGCCTGTGTTTCTGTTATCGGAATTCCTACAGCTGGGAATGACTCAGGAGTTAACATAAACAAACACACGTGATTGCTTTGTGGAGTAGCAGTAAAGTTAAAGAGCTGATCTCAAAGGCGTGTTTTGTGGGGAGTTTAATGTTTTTGTTTTTTATTGTGACACTGGATTTTAGGACGAATAGGGGGATAGAGAATGGGTTGGTTTTTTTGTTTATCGGTAGTACAGAGGGTGCATGAGGGTTTATTTTCTATTAGTTTCGTTTATGCAGCCATGGCGAAAAGAGTGAAATATCTTACGGAAAGTGAAATTGCGCGTATGATGAATGAGGAGAGTGATTCGAGTGATAGTGAAACAGATATTTATGTGAGTGAAGAATCAGATGTGTGTGAAGATGATGATGACGATGATAGTGTTATTAGTGATGCAAATAGAGCATCTAATGACGGATGGAGTCAAGATATGAAAGATCTTCCTCTTTTGACATTTTTATCTAAGAGTGGGTTGAATTTAGAGCCTATATTCTTATTTTCCACGTTTTGAATTAAAATTTTTAATTTGATTGAATTTTTACGATTTATTTGCTGAATTAGGCTTAACATCAAAAACTCTCCGGGCCGGGGGAAACATCTCGTCTGCGAAGAGCGCGGGCTGGTGGGAGCGCGTCATTGCAGAACATTCTGGGCTTGAAGGGGTTAATCTACTGTACTTTTTTTAGTTAAAAACGGTCCACAGTTTGCTCATTTTAAATTGCCCGTTACTGAATTTGCAGACGTTCTTTTGGTTAAATATGGACGTTTTATTTTGTTTTAATGTTTTTGTAAGTGGAATATATGTGCAATTTTAATATGTTAAAATACTTTGACTTTGCTGATCGTGCAAAATGGTTGGCGACAGTCGCTCGCCAAGCTCCAGCGGCTGTCGCCATGTTTACATGGGGTGCGCACCGGCTTGTATGATTTTACCGAATTTTTTTTCATAAAAATTTAAATCTTTAAAAATGAATAACTTAAAAAATAATTGTGCTACATAAGTGAAATTTGGTATTTTTTCGTAAGTCTGTGATATATTGCTGCATACGAAAAATCATGAAAATCTAAGACATCCATTCTGAAAATCTCCCAAAATTGTGTTGATTTGACATGGAATGACCCATTTGCACACCCAAAATGATCAAACAATCTTTTTTTTTTAACAAAATTTTTAATGAATCTCAACCTTTAAACACCATTTTTGTTAGTTTTCTTGAGACAGTTTTGAATCTATTCAATCATTTAGAAAGTAGATTCCTGATTAAAAAGCCCATGATCAGCCAAATTCTTGACTTGGCATGTCTGGAATATTCAATATTCCAGTAAAACGCCTTTTGTGTCAATGTCATTATAAACAGAATATCCAAGGAACAAGACCACCCCATTGGGCAATGAAAGAAATGATCCATGCTCAGTTTTTTAGTTCGATACTCGGTCATCAGATACACAGGATTTATACGTAACTTAAAAAAATAATATCCATAAACATTTTTCATGAATTAAACACTAAGTATTAGAACTGAAATTAAAACAGGAAGACAATCACTGAAAGGCTATTGTAATGTAATATTAATCGACACTGATCAAATGCTTTTTCAACCCTTTGAGGCGCAACCCTTTCCCAATGCTGAAAAAAGGGCAGCCGTTGCCATCACTCCACTTAACGACCCGCAAGAGGACGGACGATCGCAACGTTCATCGCGTGCCACCAATCGAGAGACCCTTTTTTTGATGCAGCTGCGCACAGCCAGCTGCATCAAAAATCCATCCAGCTGTTCTCGCATTCTTCCATTTTTCAGCAGATATCAGTGCTGTTAAAAATAGTCGTGACCCTTTTTTGACAGGAAAGGACGTGCTCAAAAGTAAAGGATTCTCGTGGAGCTCTATCACCCGCCACTATTTTTATAGAAATCCAATCTATTCTTCGTGGCTGGCAACAGTCAAACTGTCAGAGTTGGGTGTTCCCAGAGTGAGAACACTGCGCGTTAAAGGGTTAATAATTTCTTAAAACTTCTGAGAGAGTAACTCGCGTAAACTTCTTATCAAAGTTTCCACAGCAATAAGCTGTGGAAATGAATCGTATTTTAATTAATTGCAAGAATGTAGAAGTGAGTAAAAATGGAAAATGTTCCTATGAATAAAAACTTATAAAACATTATTTAATACGGCGGATTAATCAGTTAAAATTTTTTATTTGGGAATACCTTATTCCCCCGTAGACGATATATATTTCGGTTACACATAAACACATAACCATCATCAGTCGTTTCTGGATCTCACACTAATGGCGGCTTCCTCTTCAATCTCTTCTCTCTTCTTCCGGAACTTTCGATGAATGACGTCATCCCATGATCGGTCGATTGTATGAAGCGCATCGTTGATGCTGCCATCTGTCGTCACTATTTCCAAGCTCTCACGAATGTAGGTATATATACTATTTTTAAAGTTGGCTATTTTTTAAATATTTTTAAAATCAATGGTAATGGGCTCATCCAAAGCAAAACGGGCCAGACTTTGTTTCTGGAGGTTAATGTCTTGAAAGTGTTCGTTTTTTCGCCCTTTAATTTTCCTCTTTGTAACGCCGATGTAGCAATTTTTTTTATTAGTATCGTTTGATAAAAAATTAATTTTATAGATCCCTGCGGTTTTGATGGGGTTGATTGGGTCTTTTTCCGATCTAATGCGCTGAAAGATTGTTTTATTAGGTTTAATTGGGATACGGAAGTTCTTTTTAATGGCAATATTAGAAAGTTTATTGGCTATCCCTCGGCTAAAGGGGATAGCGGTAGTAAAACGTGGTTTATCTTTTTGACGGTTGTCTATAATATTTAATTTACGTTGCCTTGCTTTGAAAACTTTATCGAAAATTTCCCGACGGTAGTTGGCGTCTTGACATTGTTTCCTAGTGAAAGCATAAAAATAGTATATAGCTTTAAAAATAGTATATATGCCTACATTCGTGAGAGCTTGGAAATAGTGACGACAGATGGCAGCATCAACGATGCGCTTCATACAATCGACCGATCATGGGATGACGTCATTCATCGAAAGTTCCGGAAGAAGAGATAGAAGAGGAAGCCGCCAATAGTGTGAGATCCAGAAACGACTGATGATGGTTATATGTTTATGTGTAACTGAAATATATATCGTCTACGGGGGAATAAGGTATTCCCAAATAAAAAATTTTAACTGTTCCTATGAAGTTCTTTGGGGAGACTGAAAACCCTCTACCCAAGGTCGCGGGGAAAAGGGCCTGTGTGGGTCACTTCTTGTGTGTTTTTGTTATTTTCTCTCTCCGCTCCTGGACATCGAAGGATGAGAAGAGGTCATCAGAGCATCAGCGATGACCCGCTGGAGTGAGATTACCTGCCGGTGGTATTTTTGACTGGCAACCATAAAAAAAACGTGTACATCGTCAGTTTGGGAATTTGAAATTGTTTCATGTTAGGGATGGAAGGAAATGAAATGTGTTATGTTAATATATGAAAAGAATTGTGTGTGTTTGTTAGAAACATAGTGTGAATATAAAGCTAAATAAAAGAAAGCATGTTGGTTTTATGTTATCAGCTGGTATGTGTGTTTGTTAGAAATGCAATGTCAATATAAAAATAAATAAAAGAAAGCATGCTGGTGTTACGTTATAAGCTGGTGGGTGTTGGGAACATTTCTGTGTGGTTAATTAAAAAAATAAAGGTAAGTTTTTAATTTTAACGAATCTTTGCAATGATTAAGGTTTTTAATGTGAATTTTAAATGGATATTCGATGTTTTTATGTTATCGTAAGTGCTATTTACGTGCTATTCTAATCGTACAGACTTTATATGAGGTATACAACTAGGTTGTTGAATCCACTGATTTTTTTTTTGAGTAGCAAACGGACGAGTGTTTGCCCAGTTTCCATTAGCTGTAGAACTAAGTAGCTTAATCCACTGTAATTTTTTTAGTTAAAAAACAGTGGACTGTTTCCTCATTTTAAATTGCCTGTTACTGAATTTGCTGACGTTTTTTAGCTTAAATATGGATAGTGTATTTTATTTTAATGTTTTTGTTAGTGGAATATATGTGCAATTTTAATGTGTTAAAATATTTTGACTTTGCTGATCGTGCAAAATGGTTGGCAACAGTCACTGGGGCTTGGCAACCGACAAGCTCCAGCGACTGTCCCCGTGTTTACATGGGGTGCGCACCGGCTTGTATGATTTTAGCGAAAGTTACAGTATAGTAGTACCATAGTACAAAATTAATTCAGATTGTTACTTACTAATATCACATTCAAAGTAATTTTAAAGTAAGAGAAAACACTCAGATGTTAAATTTAAATATTGTTGCTTTGCAATTTTTGTAAATTTTATGACACATTACATTAACCTCATAACCCATTTAAACATGAGACAGTAATCAGAAAAAAATAACCTCATTATTTCATGTTCATGAATGTGTAAAGTCAATTAATGGCTAATTTTTTAAAGAAATATGCAGGTTTAAAAAAATGATTATAATTTCATTACTATTTAAAAAGGTGATTAATAACATACAAAAGAAACACTTGGGTAGTAAATTTTGCAGTACTTTAATTTCTGAAGTTTCACACCATATGAAATACTGTTTAAAAAGAAACTAATTAAATTAATCTGTGTACAGCGTTTAATAACAGCTTGATAAATTTTAACCAAATATTCGGTTAGAAATTCAACTGAATACTTGGTATTCGTTATTCGACAAAATGGTATTAATTTTGGCTATGGCAAAATGGTAGTAGGTACATCCCTAAAATTTTGTTTTTCAGGCACTGCTAGGATATTTGCTATCAAGACGAGATGAAATATCTGCTAAGAATTACGTATAAGAATGCATGGTGAACTGTTTTAATGGACAATCATAATGAGAAATGACTATCAATTATGTGCAAACCTAAATCGCCACAGTTTGAAAAAAATCGCCATTCCATTCGTGACAAACATCCAAGCTGTTTCTTTCTTTTAACTCTAAAAGTTGATTGAAAATCTAGTTATCGTGATAAAAACAAGAAAGTTAAATGAACTAAGAAATAAAGTTAGAAACAATATACTAAATAATTACTATGTATCCAAAACTCCGAGGCTACAATGAGCAGTTTTGGTTTCCTAGGAAGGCGACAGTTCAAAAAATAACACTTTACTCCACAATGGAATTTAACATTTAAAATTTCTTAAACGTAGAAAATTATGGTTATGACGACATATTATACATACACCCACCTCCTTGACGCTCACATAACATATATTAAAATCAAATTAGAATAATCAAAAGACATAAAACCACGCATTGCATTGCATTACCTAAACAAAATAACAGAGTTTGTTGCCAAAACAAAAATGTAAAAGAAGGACTGTTCGCTTTTTCCTTAAGAAGCTTCTACCAATAGAAATCATTACTTCTTCTTTTCAAAAAGAAAAACCTTCTTTTCCTTTTCAAGGAAGTTATTTATAATATCTCAATAATCTGGGCTTATTTTATATGAAAATAATATTAATGCATGAATAGCTGCATGAATCTTCTTGATTCTAGCAATTTTATCTTTGCGTACTACTGGCAACGATGTTTATGTGTTTTGTTTACAAATTACACGTTTTTATGTGATTATCATGGACGTGATCATTTAATCTGATTCTAATATATTTTACGTAAGTAAACGTTTTTATTCTGTGTGTTACTTAGTTCTGGCTTTCATTTATTCAATTCAGTCCTTATCTGCAAAAGGACAATTCAAGTGTGAAGCGAACGATTTTAAAAACTCTCGCTTAGTAATGAAATAGTTTACGGTGAATAATAGCGATACTTTTGTTTTGGAAACGTTCTTTAAGACATGGCAATTTTCTAGTAAATTCGTACAATGTTTCTAATTGTATTTAATAATAATTACAACTTTCTAGTTATTATCACAATAAGTAGAGAAGGCCGGATTAAAGGGGGAAGGGGCGAGACTCCCGAGAAAAAAGAAATCAGTATAAAAGATCCTATATTACTTCCATAAAATGGGTGTGGGTACAGCTTTAGTATGGTCCCTTTGGCGCGCTTTATTTTTGGCGACTTTTTTTGGCGCGAAAAGGATGCCAATATGGTAACCCCGCCGTCGGATACTCCGGAGCGGTAACCCTAACCTCGGGCGAAAAGTGGATTCTTCCGTGACGTCACGGATACGCTCCTGTTCGTCCGGCAAATCGGGACCGTTTGTTCCTTTCCTGAACTTTTTGAGCAGTGTTGCCAGATTGCGGGTATTTACCCGAAAAAAGGGTATTTCTTGAGCTTGAGGGTATTTGTGAGGGTAATTTTAAAAAAGGGTATTTGAGGGTGATTACAGTTTGAGTTTTTGATTTTGTAATTTTTTGAAAAGCAGTCGAACATACATGATGGAAATCCGTGTTTCACATGTTATTTTCACTTTTCCCTGTTTCACCTCGCCTTACTTCCCCCCCCCCCCCCAACACACACATATACGTTCGCGCCCTTCTATACAAAAGGGGGGATCAGAGGATGGGATCGAATTTATGACGTTGTCAAGGAGAGTTCGGGGAGATGCGAGCGGCTGATAAAGATAAGTGCTTCGTTGAAGGTTTCAGGTGTCTCTTTGGTTTACGAGGGGGGGTTGAATAGAAATGACTTTTCTTAAATTGAGAGGAAAAAATATCTGGGCCGGAGATTAGTCCTGTTTCGAATTTCTCACGCCCGTTTGAGCTATATGTTATATACATATATATATAGTACCAGAGGCGTAGAGGCCCGTAAATTTGAGTGTTAAGGATTTTTCCGGAAATGGGAAGATGGGGGAGGGTATTTTTCAAAACGACACGAATTTCATGAAGTCGCGGAGGATGTGGACTGGCTGAGGAGTATATGACTGGAAACGGCTAAAATTGTATTTGACCCATGCTGAATTTTCTGACTGAAAGATAAGGCAAATAGCTTTTTTCCACCCGTAAGCGGGACTAAAAAAAGTCCGCCCCTGGCTAGAACGCCCTTCTCGGTGTGCCGCCCTACGCATTCGCCTAGTTTTCTTACATAGTATGGTGGACCCTGACTATGCATTCTAATACCAAGGGCGCCGGGAAGGGGGTGCACAATTAACGTGGAAATATTAAAAATTTTTGTAGACTTTTTTTTTTTTTTTTTTTTTTTTTTTTACAGGAATAATTTTGATAAGATAATTTCTGCACGTACAGAGGAAATAATATTAAGAATTCAGCTAAAGATGTGAATCAAATTTTATATACATTAAAATTAAAATTTTATTTTCAAATTTTCAAGATTTTTTTATATAGTGCATTTTTATTCTGTTTTCTTGAAACAAAAGAAAAAGTGTGTGTAATTTGCTAATCAATAAAGAAAACAGTATTCTGATCATAATTTATTATATGTACCAGTAGATGGCGCCACTATCGTTAAGGCTGAGGGTAATTGAGGGTATTTTCAGATCAACATGAGGGTAAAAACAAGATTCTGGATTGGCAACACTGTTTTTGAGCCCAGTGTATTTCTTAGCGCGGGAGGTTCGTTCGAATGCTTGATCTGCCATGTGCTTTATGGTTTTATTTTAATGGCTTTATTTAACATTAAATTTTATTATTATTTAATTATTTTTGAAATTTAAAACGGCTGTTCAGGTTCATACTGACTGTTTACATACAGTTTTGTATGAATAAGCTTTCTTTTGATAGTACGTTTCAGATTAATATTTGCGTACTGGATTGTTTATTTATTAAGGGTAGAAGCAACAAATAATTACGTTATTAATATTTTATACAGTGAAATAATTTTAGATATTTTGATTTTATTATTTCCATATTGCAATAATTTAGAGATTTTAATCAAGGTATGTGATAAGCATTGTTTGTTTTTATTTGTTATTATTACCTTTCTTTATTTGTTAATGGTAGGAGCAACAAATAATTCCGTTATTAATATAATATTTGATATTTTGATTTTATTATTTCAATATTGAAACAATTTAGCGATTTTAATTAAGGTATGAGATAAGCATTGTTCGTTATGATTTGAATTAGTTCTTTATTTTGCTTACGTAGTCTTTTGTCAGAATGCTAAAATGTTTTTTATTTGTTATTTTTGTGAGGTATTGCCTTTAGAATATTATTTGTTTGCATTGTTTAATTTAATCTACTAAAAAGAGAAAGGGGGGGGTTGAGGGGGGGCACAGCCCCCCCTCACACAAAAAGAAAAGTTATTAAATTTTATTAAACTGAATCTATATGTACATGTAAGCTTGTTATCTGTTTAATTTTTTTTCATAAAAATATTTAAAAGCCATTAAAATAAATCGTAGCAAAATTAACGGCGACGATCAATTATCTCGGAACCAGCGCCATCCGATCCGCCATATTGTTTACAATTGGCATCGGCAAGGCAAACTTGGGTTGGCGACAAGATTTTGTCGCCAAATCAAAAAATCGCCAAAAAGGGACCATACTAAAGCTGTTCCTGGGTGTGTATGTGTATCTTCCGACCAATACAAATACTTTCCGGTACTTACGTAAAATCCCGGCGGTCATTCCCGCCAAACCATTTTCTCGCCAGATGTGTTTGCAAACTGTTGCCAATCATATTCCAAACTAGGGATGCACCGAATACGGAACAGCTTTAGTATGGTCCCTTTTTGGCGATTTTTTGATTTGGCGACAAAATCTTGTCGCCAATCCAAGTTTGCCTTGCCGATGCCAATTGTAAATAATATGGCGGATCGGATGGCGCTGGTTCCGAGATAGTTGATCGTCGCCGTTAATTTTGCTATGATTTATTTTAATGGCTTTTAAATATTTTTATGAAAAAAAATTAAACAGATAACAAGCTTACATGTACATATAGATTCGGTTTAATAAAATTTAATAACTTTTCTTTTTGTGTGAGGGGGGGGCTGTGCCCCCCCCCCTCAACCCCCCCTTTCTCTTTTGAGTAGATTAAATTAAACAATGCAAACAAATAATATTCTAAAGGCAATACCTCACAAAAATAACAAATAAAAAAGACAAAAAAATTAACATACATTTTAGCATTCTGACAAAAGACTACGTAAGCAAAATAAAGAACTAATTCAAATCATAACGAACAATGCTTATCTCATACCTTAATTAAAATCGCTAAATTGTTTCAATATTGAAATAATAAAATCAAAATATCAAATATTATATAATAACGGAATTATTTGTTGCTCCTACCATTAACAAATAAACAATAATAATAACAAATAAAAACAAACAATGCTTATCACATACCTTGATTAAAATCCCTAAGTTATTGCAATATGGAAATAATAAAATCAAAATATCTAAAATTATTTCACTGTATCAAATATTAATAACGTAATTATTTGTTACTTCTACCCTTAAAGAATAAACAATCGGAACGAAAATATTAACCTGAAACGTACTATCAAAAGAATGTTTATTCATACAAAACTGTATATAAACAGTCAGTATGAACCTGAATATCCATTTTAAATTTCAGTAATAATTAAATAATAAAATTTAATCTAAAATAAAGCCATTAAAATAAAACCATAAAGCGTAATCGCGGTTCCACAACTCGAACCCCGAATACCATGTTTTGCCGAATAACGAATACAGAATATTCGGTTGAATTTCTAACCAAATATTCGGCCGAATACTTCATTAAAATTTATTAAACTTTTCACATCGATTAATTTAATTAGTTTATTTTCAAAAAGTATTTAATATTTCATATGGTGTTGAACTTTAGAAGTTAAAGTACTGCAAAATTTAATATCCAAGTGTATTGTTAATCACCTTTTTAAATATTCGTGAAATTATGATCATTCTTTTAAACCTGCATATTTCATTAAAAAATTACCAGTTAATTGACTTTACACATTCACGAAAACTTAATACAGTAGAACCCCGATTCATCGTTTTTCAAGGGGTGCATAGGAAAAAACGATGAATGCGGGAAAACGACAAATGCGGGTTCAAGTCAAACTACGAAGAAAGAAGTGTTCATGCAAGTACGCAATGACTGTATAACAAATACAAATTTGTTACAAATCAAATAAATCGAAGATGAAAATTAGCGATACTTATTTTCCAAAAATCAGTATTTTATGTTGGGTTTTTCATTATTTTTTTAATTAAACAGTAAATTTTCACGATTTACAATACTTTTCTCGACCTTTTCTGTGATTTAATGTTTGTATATAAAAGTTCATACCGTTTCAAAGACCATTATTGCTTCAAACTTCATACTAGTGTAATCTCTTCCTCAGTGGCAAGAATATTATCCTCTGCTTCGCCATTATTTTCGTTTTTTGCATTATCACACCTTCCTTTCATGCTTAGGATACCACATGCCTCAACTTCTTGATTAATGGAAAAAATTATTAAATTTCACGCTATACACAACCTCTCCAACACGCAACCATCGTTCATCTGATCATCATCAGACCAAGAACTCATACCAAGAAACAATTACAGTTTATATGCCATATTTCCACTTAACCTTCAATTTCGTTTTAGCCAGGAGAAAAATTTTACAACGATGGACGCGGAAAAGTCAATTTATGATGAACGATACATGCGGGCAGTAGCGGATCCAGGGGAGGGGCTAGGGGGCTTCAGCCCCCCCCAAAACAGATTGCTCAAGGGTAACATTCTGCTTTATTATACACTTTAAATAGCTAAAATGATCCTATTTTATTACTTAGCCCCTCCCAAAAGCCTAATACATTGGTTTAGACTAAAATTTTGATTTATAGTACATTTTAATTGGGTGAAATAAGCTTCTTAAAAAATTTAGCCCCTAACAAAAAAAATTTCTGGATCCGCCACTGCATGCGGGTTCCTTTAACGTTATTCAAATACAAGTTGTGCAGGGACCACAGAAATAAAACGATCAATGCGGGAAAAACAATGGATGCGGGAACGATAGATCGGGGTTTCACTGTAATGAGGTTCTTTTTTTAATTTCTACTATTAGGTCACACTCTCCCTATATATATCTTGTACAAATTTTCAATCGATAATAAAATACTTTTTTATTCATCCCCTCAAGTTCAAATACTTTTTTTTAAACTGTAGTGGATGACACTGGATATTAATACAGTTTTGGTCCTGATCGAATAGATAATTTATCTACAGGAGCACCCTAAAGATTCTAAATGGATTACGCTCTGTGGGCCGAAATTCACTAAACTCGCATATCTCAAAAACTATTAGATGTAGAATGTTGAAACTTTATATTCAGGATTGTTGTAACATGTGCACCCAACATTTCGGTCCCATTCAGGGCCGGCCTTAGAGCAAAATGCTGTGTGTGCAAGAATGAGTTTGGTGCCCCTTACAAAGAAAATGGCTACAAAAATCCTCCATAAAGTATTATGGGTTCTCTAAAACTGAAATTTTTCGGAACTTGATACTCGAAGTTCGCATTTTAAAGGGTTAAAAACCACAATTTAAAACTAATAAGAAGTAATAAATACTACTAAATATTAGCATTACGTATTTTTGTTACTTTTGTTTTTTAAAAGGGTTTATTCTAGTACCCATTCTTTTAACTGAATTTTTCAAACTTCAGTGAGAGTACCGTAGTGCATTTGTGCAAAAAGCAAATTTCTAACAAATTATTTTGCTCTGTTTATTGTTATGTCAAGTAGAAAATAACACATTTTTTAAACTATACAACGAAAGTTTTGGACTATATTCCGTATACGGTGCATTGTTTACATATCGATGTTTTTGTTTACAAATCCTTGGCGAACACTCTGACGCTAGAGTGAGCGATGCACCACCAAAGCCACCCCCATTTGTTTTTTAGCCTCACACTAGATCTAAAAGAATTGCACCCAATTTAAAGATATCATTTAAAATCATTTTACACTGAACCAGAAGCGCCCATACAGGGGGCGCATATGAGGTTTGACCTGAGGGTCGGCTGGGGATATCCCCAAGCCGACAATCTGTAACTAGAGATAGAGGCCTCAGCAACAGACCCCCTTTTGCCCTTTAGCACATTTTTCTTACAGAATATTTAAAATTATTACTCTCCATTTAATGAAAAACATTATACACTAAACCATGGGCGCCCATATATTGGGCGAAAATGGTGGCTTGACCTAAAGGGCGGTTGGAGTTACTTTAAGACTTAAGTATAGTAGGCAGTTTTATATCGCATGCTGAACTTTTTTTCTATTATTTTAGTTAAACAACCTTACAAATATAAGATTACTTCTAAAAGTACTCATATGAGCATGTCCTTGCCAAAGACATCGTCTTGTTAGCTGTTGATAGTTCAATTTTTCAAAATAGATAAAGAATAATAGTTTTGTTGAAAATTTTTTGAAGTACTTTCCGTTAAATGTCGCATCCTGCTTTAGCAATGCGAAAAGATATTGTTGTATTGTTTTTGGGGGATAATGTTTTTACAAATCAAAAGCAGTAATTTTTATTTTAATTGTTTTAACCATTAATTATTTATTTTCTTAATGCTTGTAATTAACTTGGAAGTTTAATTTAAATACCTTTTGTCAGGAGATATAATGGTCTGGGTGACTCTTCTTGTATAGCTCTATAGCTTGTCTTTTTTAAATTACTACTAATTACCCTTTTTTTTGTTGGCACTTTCTAAATAATTACCTTTTCTTTAAATTAATTCTGCCGTTGTTTGCCCTGTCTCCAGAGGTGTAAATTTAATTATCTTGTAAATTCTGTCGATTTTCTGCTGACTATTAAGTTTCCCTCTCTCTTCAATAGCCTAACTCATTTCTTGCAATATCTCTTGTTCATGTCCGGTTTTTAATTATTTTTACTCACTTCTAATTTAAATTTTCTTACTCCAAATTTTACCCAGGGTTGTCTCGGACGATTAGCTATCTCCCGCTAAAATTTTAGGAAATTTAATAACGTTTTTAATGCATTTTTGATCGATTAAGTATTTTTTTTTCCCCAATTCAAGATGGCCGCTCTTGCTTCACCCTAGCCAAGATCGTTTCTTCTCCGCGTGTAGAAGCTTCTTACCGGTCGCTAGCCGCCATTTTCTTCATCTTCCTTTCCTTCCCCCCTCGTTCGTGTTTCGCAGGCCGGAACTCACTGGAATGTTCTCGAACCTCCGAGGCAGAGATGGCATGCTCTGATTGGTCCACGTCGCTGGCGTCTCTGCGTAGCCCCGCGTGAGCGAGGAGAAAGCTGGATCATTGGGAGTCCTGGTCTGGTGGAGTGCAGACGTGTGTGATTCGAAAAGGGACTTTGATCGGTACAGCGCAACAGCTTTGTCTTTTTTTTCTACGAGGATGTGATCTTTTTTAGCGCCCGTAGGCCAGGGGGCTAGAACGTCATGGAGATCACCATCGCAATTTGTTTAATTTCTTCTGGTTACATATTTCATTTAATGTTTCATTTCATCTGAGTTTAACGATCACGCCATGCGGCGCATGCCTCTACAATGTCGGCTCAAGTTCCTCCTGCACATCCACCCGTCCTATGCCATGAAAAGTTGAATTCTCCGTAAATCGTTTTCTGCGGCCTCATGCCCCTTTTGGCCTAGCGTTTACACCTTTACACACGGCGCTATTCAGCAACCTGAAATTGCCACGTCGATGTGGTCGTGTCATGACATCATTCAACACCAACGCCTCCTCTCTGCACACATCTACAGCTCGTGATGACGTCCAGTGTCCCCGATGCTACGTGCCATAGCGACTAAAGCTCAGATGCACCACAACGACGCCCAACCGACGTGACTGGAGCACCCGACCCAGTGTTTCGGCTGATGCAACCGGTGAGCTTGTTCCAATTTCCTCTCTTTCCGACCATCCTCAAGAACTCTAGTACCACCAGGGAATCAAAATTCCATCCATCTAACATTTCTAGCTAACCTAAAAATCCCAGAAGTTTTAAATAGTAAAATTACCACTGTGAAATAATCATGTTCTGCTTCCATTTAAAATCTTTGATTTGGGCTATTTTTTTTTTTTTGTAATATCTTGTTGCTGTGTGTGCTCTGACAAAATTTTGATATGACAATTTTTTTTTCAACTTTTTTTTAATTTGGGAATAAAAAAGGGGGGGGAACTAAAGCACCTTGAAAATGCCTAAAGGAATCTTGGGAGGTCTGATGTTAATTTCTTTTTTTTGAATAAACTTTCCTTTTATTTGTTATGTTCTAAATTCCTAATATTTAAGTTGCTAAATGTGGTTACAAGTAAGGGGTTTGAAAGAAATTTTTTTGTTGGACCTTAAGGTCCTGTAAGGGTTTGGCCTAGGAATTGTTGTGAGGGGCTCATCAGGCCAGTCAATTTTTTTTTTTTTTTTTTGTAATGATGATTTCCATTTTTTTTTTTTTTACCTTAATGACGAATGTGCAAAAGGTCTGAATTATTTATATATACATAAACTTGGGTACCCAAATTATATGTTTCAGAGATCCTAAGGAATATGCCACAAATCCTAAGCTTATTTTTTTTTAATGAATATCAATTGTGCCCAAAATGCCAAGTTTCCGACCCTATTGTATTGTTGTGTTGTGCATGAATAAATTGAGTTGGTGATCTTCTATTTGTCTCTGTGTTTATTTTACCACACTTCTAACACACACATCAGGCAAGGCTGAGAACTTTGGGTTATTTTAACTAACTACTGTAGACACAACGCATGGTCAAATCTTAACTCTGTTTTGGTAACTTGCTTAATTAGAAATCAAAATTTTAACCTAACTAAACTAATTTTCACGGCAGTAGTAGCTAGAATACTACAATATTATCTAAGTCTGAGGACCAGGGTCTTGAACAAGGGAGGTATCATGGGCATTGTGAGGGTTGGGGGTCAAAATCACTACACCCCCTTCCCCCGTGGTTTTTCTATGGGTAAAAGGGACTGTTTTTTATGTTCAAGTAAAAAAAAAAATGTATTTCTCCCTTCTCTGAGGGCCGACCAGTGGCAGAGCGCATTTGCGCTCTGAACTGGGAGTCGGAAGGTGTCTGGTCAAAATCAAGTCGTGTCTGCCAACCTAACCATTTGGAGTTTTTTCTGTATTCCTCCGAAACTAAGAGTAAATATGGATCAGGACCCCTTTGAAAGACCCCCACGAAGGGCACCCAACCCATAGGCCTAGACCCCTTGTGTAGATAATTGGCCTTAATCCCACAACACAAACACACCCTTCTCCAAGTGCAGGGGTGGATCTTGCAGCTAGTGGTCGCCACGACTTACTTCTAATGATTCTTCTGTAGAAAAACCCAAATTCTCCAAACAGTAAGCATGATAAGAAAGTGTCTGTTTTCAAACCCTGGAAGAGGTTGCTATCACTAACACCGGCCCTCAGAAAGTCCACTGTCCAGGCCAAAAATTTTTTCATGGGAGAAAAAAAGAAGAGAGAGAGAGAGAAAGAGAAGAATAGAATGCAATCAAAGGGGTCTGGGATGATACTGAAGGTAATTTATTAAAGGTTTATTTTTGACAAAGTCATTGAAGACTTTGCAAATAAGAAAGCAAGAAAAATACAAATTTAAAATTTATACAGCAAAATCTCGAAAAATTATTTTTATTGAAAATTTTTTTAACTTCACAGAATAATTTGAATTCTTATTTTTTTAAAAGTATGATTTGAAAATTTATTTCCATTTCGCTGTTATTGAATTATTATTTCAGATTTGCCGCGCTAAACATTTTGGTGTTGATTCCCCCCTAATCCGCTATTGTTAAAAACATCACGAAATTATATAAAATATTTAATTCTAATCCATTTTAACTATAAACTATATTTTAAAAAACGATAAATTGGCTCCCCGTTCCATCAAGGCAATATTTAGTAAGTGTGATAAAACTTAATTGAACTTTTACAAATAAAAATTTCCCACATAATCTTGCAGTGTTGAGATTTATGGGTGATTTTAAAATATCGAATATTTCCTGTATTTATCACCCTTGTCATAATTTAATTAGCGATAATTAAACCGTCGTATTTAAAGGTTTGTTTGCTAAATTTACTAAACTGTTTATGTGCTGTAGTATTGCTTCAAAAATTCTCGATCATTAAGTAGTTTCAGAATTTTAATACTGTTTTTGGTTATATATCCTCACCACCTATATTATTTTTGTGTTCCTAATCAAATCTTAAGCATTTTTGCTGAAAGAAATGAAGGCTATAAAAAAAAAAAACCCATATTTATACTATTGATTTTTAATTATAAAGTTAAATATAATCAGCTAAATTTACTTTTTATCAAAAACAAGTTATCTAATTTGTAATATTGAAATTACTGCTAATCAAATATAGTTTTGATCATTGTAAATTCCTGTAAATAGATTTTTTTTTTAAATTTCACTGTACAATTATATGTACAGCTGTGGAAAAAAAAGGCCCACTTGTACTTTATTCAGCCCTTAACCACAATAAAAATATATAAATGTAATACTTTACTTATAATAATACTTATAAATATAATACTACTTATAAACAAATCAATTTTTATCATAAAAGTTTTCAGATTTTTCACTTTTCTAAATGCAGTTACTATATGGATCTTAGTTTTCTAATGACTTCTGAAGATTAACTTTTTCATTCCGATTCTTTTGAACTCCGATATTCGTCTTCACTCAAAATCACTTTCTTTTTCTTCTCCTTCTTCCTTTTTTTTTTTTTTTTTTTTTTTTGTGTGTGTGTGTGTGTGTGTGTGTGTGTGTGTGTGAGAGAGAGAGAGAGAGAGAGAGAGAGAGAGATAGACCACCATCGGGTCCCTCTGGAAGAAGTTATAGGGTCTCACTGCTGGCCTTTATCTAGAGCAGATCATATAAGGGCACTGCTTAAAAGAAGCCCCCTTTGCGAACCCATAAAATCTCATTCCAAGCTCGAGGAGAAAGTAATTTATTTCAAGCCAGCACTTCAAAAGGACTTAAAGAGCTAGCACGTGTTTCTGTTTACCCACTCACACTCCAATGACCCGAAGTCACAGTTGCCAACCTTTGACATCCAAAAATGGGGAGCTTTTGCTTTGGACACAATTTACGACATAAATGGAAAACTAAGCTGTAAATAGATGGGACTATTTACAGGACTAAGAAAGGTCAATTTTGGAATCTGAGAAATTTTCTTCTTATAACAAATTTACATCAGAAAAATAACAAATTACATACTGAATTTAAAATACCGATGTTAAATCTTAACTGAAATGAAATTTTATATACCTTTATCCAAACACTTGCACATAATTTATAAATTATGAGAAATAGAAGCGCGTATGTTTGTATCCCTTTTGCAATCGCCCGTCGAAAAATTATCGAAAAAATAAAAATGGCGCTATATAAATAATTTTTTTTAATAAAAATGGTGGATGTTGGGGGAACATTTTTTTCTTGGAATAGACACTCAATACTGTAATAATTACGATTATAGTTGAAATTAGGCGCGACAAGCCGCGACACCCCTTCAAAAAGCTTTTTGAAATGTGGATTTTTGAAAAAAAATTAGAAAAAAAGTTTACAATTTTTTAAAATAAAGTCATATTATTTTTTCAAGCTAATAGATACATATAATTAAAATACATATATTTTACTACAATTATACTTAGCATCAAATCAGTAAATTAATTTAAAGAGCCCGTAAAAAATGCAAGACGAAGTAATAGAAAACGCTGAAATCTCTTGCCGTAAATGAAGAAACTTGCTTTTAAACCGAGTGTTGCATCTTTTGGATATGAATTATGGTCGAAAAACATGTATTACATGATGCATCAGTTACTAGGCTATCCAAAAACATATATATTACTGTTTTTAAAGAAATTTTAAATTTTCGAATTTTGGCCAGGATTTTGATACGAATACTCCACTGTGCGTCGTTCGTCGTACAGCAAAGTTACAGATACCAATCATTTACGATTGGCATACACTTTAATTTGCTATACATAAAAATTGCATAAGGGACCGTCTCCATATTAAAATTCACATCAATTTCTTTTTCTCCAATAGCAACCCCTAGATTTAACTTCATATCTCAAAATTTAGCTCATTTTAATCCCGGATACCAATTTCTAATAAATTTGAATTGAAAATGAATGAGTTCTGAGCACCCAAAATCCCCTTACCCTTATGTTAAAATATTTTTTCTGACTTTTATTCGTACTATTAGAACTAAACGACCCAAACATAATTTACTATTATTTTAATTTTTAATAAAATATTAATATGAATTATGGATTATTGAATTAATATTCAAAAAAATTATGAACAGCAACCTAGCCAAATTTTGATGGTAATAGATGCAAAAAGTTATTTTATATGGCTGTGCAAAATTTCAAATTTTTACGTTAAGTAGTTTAATTTATATTAAATAAAATATGTTATTTTCCTGCGTTAAGGGACCATATATAAATTTATTATGGTCCCTTAAATTGTCCTTAAAAAATTGCGTAAAATAAACGTAAAGTAGATTTCTTTTGTGCAAAAACAGTAAAGATAGCGGTATTTAAAAACTATCAAATTTTGAAGCAAATAAAGTAGAGGTTTTTACATTTTGATGGTGATTATATAAAGCGTCTGTTGTTGCGTCCGCTACCATATCCCACCAAATAAAATGTTTTCCATGTATAGAATTAGATGATTGTATAGAATTATAGAATTAGATTTCCAATACAACGTCCTATTTCTGAAAAACTAACATCCTCAATCTTAGAGGCATGAATTTGACCATTTTTTAATATTGGAAATATTTGGTCTTTGAACCCCATACTCAAACATTCAACAAATATTCAAAATCACGTTTTACTGCCTAAATTTTCATCTGGCTATAAATTAAAATACCGCCAAAAGTCTTGTAAGAATATTGCACATTGCAGACGATAATATTAAATGAAGAATGTGAAATAACAAACTCAGTGATAATATTGGGTCGACAAAAAAGTAATTGCGTTTTTTACATGAAATTTAAACAAATAAATTTTCAATCATGAAACCATTCTTCAAGTTCGACTGTAGCTGAGTAACATTCGTGATTGTAGTCAGAAGAGCAGAGAACTGCCTCTCACTAGTGGCAACATTTCACCTTTCTAAGAGGAACTTCAAGAGAAATACTCAATAACAATTTCAAAAATTGGAAGATTTTCAAAATCGTGAGCAGTCGTTTTGCATTTTTTCTTTAAATCAGGTGTACGAACCAAGGAAGTTATGGACTCACGGGTCATTTGAACCACTGACTAAATATTCTAAATACTACATCTGATATTCTTAGTACAAAAAAAAAAAAAAAAAAAAAACTTTAATACTATAAACAGTGCTTTCCGTGAAAATAATATTTCTTTCTTTTAACTCTCGCGAGCGAAATTAATGAAAGGCGAAAAGTTCGGAACCTACAAATAGCGTTTCTCAATTTGCAGAAAGTCCCTTAAAATCGCGTAAAAAATAAGTCCCAATATGTCCGGAAATTGGTGAAAATTTATATTAGGGTAATTTGAAGGTTTTCTTTCGTTTAATAAAGTCAAAGTAGTATGTTGCCACTGAAAAAAAAAAAAAAACGAAGTTGATGCAGAATTAAATATGAAGACGACCCCTTATGCAAATTAAATTACTAGAAAATTAAAGTATACGTTATTTGCAAACGAATGGTATATGTAACTTTGCAGTCCGACGAATAATGGCCAAATAAAGAGCAAGTGGGCCTTTTTTCCCCCGCAGCTGTACATGTTTTGTGAATGATGTTTTGATCATTCTAATTATATTGTATTTTAAATACTATATGAGAAAAATAATGTATTTCCTTATCATATAATCCAGAAATTAAAGTGTTTCTTAATTAAATGTGTAGAAAAGCTTTAAAAATTTTTTAATTTTCTGTTCAAGCCTGCCCCATGAAAAGTGTTATTTTGAACAAGCTAGCGCCACATTTTAATAAATACAAAAATATATGAACACTAGCTGAAGTACCCGTCCTCGACGGGTTAGTGAATGCAAATTTCCAAAAAGCAAGAACTTTCGTCAGCATTGTATGAGTACACAGAATGGATGTAGTATGTTGCCAAAGTAAAGAAAGAGAAGTTATAATTTTTATGTATTGTTAAAATATTACAGGTTAGAGAGTAACTAAGTAATATCATTTCATTCGCATTAGTCGTAATTATGTGATGCACGAACGAATATTTACGCATATTGAAATAATTTTCGCAAAATCTCAAAATTTAATCAACATTTTTGAAAAAATGGAAGCCTAGAATTTAAGTTGAGTGACAACCTATCATGTCACCCAAATTCGTTTCATTCCCTGCAGTCTTTATTTCGTGATGCTGGAACAAATTTTCAGCATTTTAAAACGATTTTCGCAAAATCTCAAAATGTAATCAATATATTTTAAAATTTCAACGTCTATAAATTAAGATTAGCAACTACCTATCCTATCACTCAATTTCGTATCATTCGTATGAGTCGTTATTACGTGATGTTTGAAGAAATATAAGCGTATTTTGAGAGAATTTTCACAAAATCTCAAAATCTAATAAAAGTGTTTAACAAATTGGACACCTATAGTTTATGTTGAGCAACCATCTATCATGTGACCAAATTTCATATCATTTGCTTTAGTCATTATTACTTAATGCGGGAACAAAGATTCACTCAGTTTTAAACGATTTTGCGCAAAATCTCGAAATCGGATCAATTTTTTTTAATTAGATGCTTATAGTTTAAGGTGAGTGACCACCTATCATTTCACCAAATATCATTTTTTCACCTTTGCAGTTATTACGTGATGTGCGAACACAAATTTACGCAGTTTGAAATGATTTTCTCAAAATCCAATCAAGATTATTTTAAAATTCGACGCTTATGTTTTAAGTTGAGTGACCATCTATCATGTCACTCAATTTCATATCATTCGCTTCAGTCGTTTTTACGTGATGCTTGAACACAAATTTACGCAGTTTGAAACGATTTTTGCAAAATCTCAAAATCCAATGAGGATTTTTTAAAAATTGGACGCCTATGTTTTAAGTTGAGTGACCACCTATCATGACACCCAATTTCATATTATTCGCTTCAGTCGTTTTTACGTGATGCTTGAACACAAATTTACGCAGTTTGAAAGGATTTTCGCAAAATCTCAAAATCCAATCAAGGTTTTTAAAAAATTGGACGCCTATGTTAAGTTGAGTGACCACCTATCATGACATCCACTTTCATATCATTCGCTTCAGTCATTTTTGCGTGATGCTTGAACACAAATTTACGCAGTTTGAAACGATTTTCGCAAAATCGGAAAATCTAATCAAGATTTTTTAAAAATTCGACGCCTATGTTTTAAGTTGAGTGACCACCTATCATGACACCCAATTTCATATCATTCGCTTCAGTCGTTTTTACGTGATGCTTAAACAAAAAAAGCGTCACGGACAGAATGACAGAATGGCAGACAGACAAACTTTTTTTTGAGGGTCGCATCGGAATCCCGGGTGCTTGAAACGGATAGAAATCGCAAAATTTTTGAATTCCAAGAAATGTACAGACAAAAGTCTAATTTTATTTATATAGATTTAAATTCTTTTTTAATCAAAAATTGCATATATTTAAGAAATTTAGTGTCACAAGAATAAATTAAATAGTTACATTTAAGTGAATTTATTAAAATCCATTATTTAAAGAAATTGATACCCGTCAATATTGACATCGACGTTCGTTGTTAAGACAGTTTTGTAAATATTTATGGTATCTATTTCACAATATGCTTGGAATTCTCAAAACTGATCGCTGATAGCTCAGAAGAATGAGTTATTTTCTTCTTTTTTTTTACATAGCAACGTAACATTAAACTCCTTTTTATAGTGCAAGTCTGAAAATAGATTTTTTTTTGTAAAATTAAATTAAATGAAGCTATTTATATGCAGTTATTCTAAAACAAAACTTTACTTCTCGATGTTTTGAGTCTCAATTCGAACATCCTCAAAGCATGTTCAACGATGCTTCAACTTTTTTGTTCATTATTGGTAGATGACTAAAATGTAAAGGTTCGTGGATTTCTGACCTATTGCGTGGCTGTCGATTTAACGGTCAGGAGTTTTCGCGGTTTTCTCTAGATGTGAATACGCTCTAGAATGCCTTATAAAGTCGTCTACTCAAGGTATTTCTCCCTTTACAGATAGATCTAGTGTGCTTTGCTTTAACAAAATATCTACAAGATGAAATGTTCCAATCTATCATTCTTATTCATAAACTGCAGATGTTTCAATCTTCTTACATTAATCGTATAGCCGAGAGAGAACTGTATGACACTGCAGATAGTACTTTAAAAAAAGTAATAACGCCTTCCCCGCCCCCATTCTGCACCAAAAGTTAGTCACCTTCTAACGCCTTAATCTTAGAATGTAAGGGGCGGCGAACTGGAGCTCCGCCCCGGGCGCCAATAACCCTTGCTACGCCACTGAGTTTACATAACTGTACAACTAGGTTGCTTAATCCACTGTATTTTTTTTTAGTTAAAAACGGTCCACTGTTTGCTCATTTTAAATTGCCTGTTACTGAATTTGCAGACGTTCTTTTGGTTAAATATGGACGTTGTATTTTGTTTTAATGTTTTTGTAAGTGGAATATATGTGCAATTTTAATGTGTTAAAATACTTTGCTGATCGTGCAAAATGGTTGGCGACAGGCGGCTGTCGCCGTGTTTACATGGGGTGCGCACCGGCTTGTATGATTTTACCAAAGTTTTATTTGATTTAATATTCATCAAAAATTCATTCCAATTATTTTATAAATAAAAACATAGAAATGTAACGATGCCTGGTTGCATCACTCCAAAACAAAATTTTTACCACCATTAATCCCAAAATTGGGAAGAATTTATGCTCAAAATAAGTAATAAGATTTATGCCATGGGTGCAATAAGTTTGAACATTTTCATAATTATGTTAACAATAAATAAATAAATGACGAAGGGAAAAAATTGCGCTATTTTAAAAATAAAAAATCTATTCCTTGTCGTACCCTGATTTTTAAGCTTTTTTTTTTTTTTTAATTTTTGCCTGATGCAGTATCCAAAGGTGTAATGATATTGAAGAAAGTGAAGCACTATAAGTAAGATCGACGTCAATTTGATGTCACGAATTTAAAAATACGTTTGAAACTCAATCCGATAAATCAGACTTCAAAAGTGAAAATTTAGCAAACTGATTTCGCAATTTTTGATTTCAGTTGCTCGGAACATCTCTTTGAAATTATCAAGAGGAAATTCCATGTAAAATCAAGCAATGATCAAGACATCATGTCTTTAGGTATGGATGATTTTTCGTTTATATATAGCACTATCATAGTAGATGGTAAATGCACATTTTCGGATTTTTTGAAAAAATTATTTTTGAACCATGAATTTTTTAATTTTGGGAAAAGTCAGAAAATTTTGTATGGTACAGTAATCTTAAGAGGTTGCAATTCAAGACATCAAGACTTACTTCGGATAAAGAGTTGAAATTTATGTCATTTTGGTCATGTTCTGAAGACTTTCATAAAGGTATATATATATCGTGATCTTGTCAATTCAATTTTTTTTCCATCTAGATTTTTTTTTAATTTAAATTTAAAATGGAACCTTTTAATTCTTTGTGAAAACAGGTATTGTTTAACTTTTTTAGCAATATTCATGCCAAATTTGAAGGTGGTGTTTCTATGGCAATGGTGAAAAAAATATTACCTATATGCAAATGTACTTTCTGGTAGGGTGGGGTGTAGAGCTGAAGATTCCCAGTCGCCAGTCACCAGCTGGCGACCTTTTGTTTGGCCACCAATTAATCACGGCCAGGCTCCATGCTATAATAATTTTCTGGAAATTTCCATTCCCCTTTTAAGATGTATTATTATTATTATTACAGTCAACTCCCGCTAATCCGCGAACGCCTGGGCCTGTAATCCGCGATATATTTCAAATATAAACAAACAAGTTTGTTTACATTTTGAGCGGCATTTGACTGGTAGTATTACTGTAGAAGTTATTTGATTGGCTGAATGTTATAAAGACATTTATTAATGCTTTTCCACAGGTATTTGAAGTAAATAATTTCATATATTTAAGTATATTACGTAATTAAACATACAGAAACTTATATCCTAAGTTACATGTGTTCAGTGAATGGATTTAAATAATGAACTGCAAAGCAATGCACCATCCAATCACATCGCTTCACTCTTTCCAGAGACGATCGTAAAGATTGACCGTTGCAATTAAAATTGGCTGAAAATATGTAACATGTTTAACTTTAAATGCAAACCGCGATTTGACAGGCTACCCAGCAGTTGCCCAATTTTCTGATTCTTTCCCCCCCCCCCCTACCCCACCCTTTTGATCGTCTGTCTAGTGATTTATTATGCAACAAAAACTTTCTCCACATAACTGCAGTTCTGTAGGAAGAAAGAAAGAAAAGCATAAACAGACCACATGGCGTCTCTCTTTGTTTACATTTAACTGCCAGAGGAGCACCAGCTCCAGCGGAAATAATGAATCATCAGCACTTGAAATGTAATGCATGTGTGTGTGAAGAGGATAACACTCTTTTCCTCTTTAAAGTTTATATAATAGCATAGAATATTTTTACATAACGAGAAACGGAAAATTACCTCGTAAGATTGAAAATTAATGTAATACTGAGATATCAAATATACAAATGATGCACCGCATGCCCCCCCCCCCCTTTCACGATCGACCAGTGAAATTCCCCCCTATCTGATTGAGCTTGTTTATTTTATAATAGATATATTTAGTTAAAAACGGTCTTTCAAAGAAATTAAAAACAACAACAACAGCTGCCCTGAAAAAAAATTGTTTATTGAAAAACTTCCGGATTTGGGGTCCTCTACTGTACTATTACTTTTGAAGAAGGGTTAGCTCTGGGAGACAAGTATTTAAACATTTTGCAAAACCAATCATTTGGCAGTGACCAAGAGTTACTGACAATTAGAAGGCTTCAGGACAAAATTTCTGAAGAAAAATTAAATCTCTTAAACATATTACAATCACTGCAATGTTTGAAAAAATGAAAAATAAATAAAAAATTTAGAGATAATTTATTCTTTTATTTTTGTATTAGTGATTGTATTTAATATTAAAAATAGTGTTTTAGTTCAGCAGCATAAATATTTTCTTTCATCAGTCCTTTTGTAAATTCTCTGTAGGTTTAATTGTATTTATATTGACATTTAATTGTGTTTTTATTCAACAGCATATGCATTTTCTTTCATCATTTCCTATTTGTTTACAATAAATTGACTATAATTTAAAGGGAAATTCTAAATATAAAAATGTAAACAAAACAAAAAAATGAAGAAAATCTGAAACCGTTTCAGATTTTAAATACGCACCAAACTGCTATATATTAAAAGAGTATCATAGTTTATGCGTCGTCCTTATCTTCTCCTTGGAAAGTGTATCATTATTCATGAGTGAGCAGTATTTTTCTTCCTTGTTTTATAAACCCCATCTATGGAATCGAAATATATCTTAAAATTGCCCACTAAAACTATTTGACAATCTCCGCCAAGTATTTTACATTTATACTTCACAGTTTTAAATATTGTTTCGAACGTCCATCATAATCCATGAGTGTGCCGTGTTTGTCTTTCTTGGGTTAATTTCTACTTTAACGCCCCAGCTCTCGCCAAGGTGGTGATCCTTAAACATATACAGTAACCATTTATGTAGCAATCGTAATTTAGAATTAAAATGGCGATTTGGAACAACCTGTAAGTACAGCATTCCGAAACATTTTTATTTATTTTGGGTATCCAATTAATGCAGTTTTAATAATTAAGTGTCTTCAAAATCCTTATCCTTTGCATTTATCACTAATTTGATCACTTTAGTTTTCATGTAGTTGTTCAGGGAGCGTTGAAACTTGTGCATAACTCCTAGAGACCCGTGACTTCAAAGCTCACCAAAGTGTGGGGAATTTTTAGGTTGGCGAAAGTAGGGGCGTTAAAATGGGTATCAACTCTTTCTTGAACCATAAAGCACATCTTAGGAATCCAAATCTATCTTAAAATCGCCTACTGATACTGTTTTAAAATCTTCACCAGGCATATTCGAACTATAGGCATATTCCAACTATATCTCTTAGACATTTTAAATACTGTTTGGAATGAGCATCCTAATCGATGAGTGTATAGTGTTTTCCTTCTTGGTTCCATAAAACACTTCTTTGGAATAGAAATCGCCTACCAAAACTGTTTAACAATTTTCGCCAGGCATAGTCAAACTACACTTCACTTTTATAAATACCATTTGGAAAGTGTCTCATAATCTATGATGTGCACCGTATTTGTCTTCACTGTTCAATAAAACACTTCTTCGGAATTAAAATCTATATTTAAATCGCCTACTAAAACTATTTTACAATCTTTTCCAGGCGTTTTGTAACTATACTCAAAATATATTTATAATAAATTGTCGCATTTTGGCACCCAGTTTAGCGATCCATTATCAAAAATTGCAAACCTTGTGCGACTTTGAACATTTTATTAACGCCTCCCCCCCCCCTCCACATTATCTGGCAAACCTATTTGAAAAGTGACTCGATGCAAAAATTGTACCAAAATCGTGTCTACACAAAAAGCAAGGTTGAAATTAATAGCACTCTGGTGCTAAAAATGACCTATAATCCGTAAAATCCTGTAATCCGCACAACCCTTAGTCCCAGTGAGTGCGAATTAGAGGGAGTTGACTGTATTAACATATTTGTTTTAGATGCTGCATGTGCATTTGAGGAATGGACACTTGCTAAACATATCCTGAAGAACCAGTCAGGATCTCAGACTTTAACCGAATTGCTTATGAAGTTCGTTATCTCCAAACTTAACCTGCTTCTTAGGGATGTTGTGACCATTTTGTTAACAGTTTCTCCATCAAATGCTCTTAAAGAATGTGTCTTTTCTGCATTAAAGAATACTTTAGGAGATATACCTATCAATGGAACAAAAAACTATTGAAAATAGGCTTATAATTTATGCATAAAATTGTGATGGAATGGCACCATCCTATCAAGACGACCAAATTTGATTAAAAAAATGACACATTCGTCTGTAATTTAGTTAATAAATACTATGAATAATATTTTGTCTGTTTTCAGATTTAGTGTTTGGAGATAAATGTATATGCTATTGCTATATAAATGGTGCCATAAGCTTAAAATTACCAACCATTTATATTTCTTGGTTATCATAACTTGCACCTTGCATTAGTCACTTAAAAATAGATTTTCTTTTAAAAATGTATTTAATTATCTCTATGTTATCCCTAGTCAGATAATGTAGATGCACGCCGGGCACGGATACATTCGAAGGTCTTGCAGATAGTTTTCCGGTAATTGCAAGGTTTTCTTTTCTTTTTTTTAAAGATGGATAGTTACCTAAAAGAAGTACCTTTTTTAAGTAACTGTACTAAAAGCACGTCGCACAGATGTGTGTGTGTATGCATACATACATATACGCAATATGTATTCAGTTATCACGAGCTATTATGAGTTTGCAGATAGTTTTGGATTATGTGCGCAGATAGTTTTTTCTTTTATCTGACTATGATGTTATTTATTATTACCACTCACTCCGTCTCTCTCTATATATACAGTAGATATGCTCTAAAGCTTCAGTACAAGCAAATAAAATAGATATCAACTATGTGCATACTTATAGCCAATGTGCTAAAGATTGCGGTAAGTACTGGCTCCTAGATGAAATTGATTTAGGAGCCAGTGGCCACTACGTAAAAATGGGAATCTTCAGCATTAGTGGGGTGGAGGAATTTATTGATGATGTAAAAAAAATAGGCTATCACAAGTGCTTAGTTACTTTTAAAATGTTCATATTTCCATTTTTCTTGGTAGCCAGTCTAAATGCATACTGATATGCTGGGGTGACGGGGACACACTAGTTAAAAAATATATTACAGTATGGAACCTCTTATCCGGAAAACCAGTTATCCAGAATCATTTTTCAATCGATTAAATTCCTATTTTTTCCAAAAGAAAAGCAAAAAAAGAGTTTTTTTTAAAATATTTCTTATGTTTTTGTTTTTTATTTGGAGTACTAAAGCTAGAATTTATAAAGTAAGCAATCTGGTAAGGTATTTTATTTACTTTTTTAGTGTGTGACTAAGTTTTCAAGAAGTTATCATACATTTACTACTTCCTCTCTAAATGATTATTATTTATCTCGATCATATTAAGAGTTTTTTATATTATTTTTCTAGTATATTAACAATTAATGTTTAATTCTAATCAAAAATAGAGAGTAACATTTATGCTATCAATCAAATCAGTAGATATGTTAATCCCCAACCAGTTATCCAGAAAATTCAGCTATTCAGAATACACCTGGTCCCAACCATTCCGGATAACAGGTTCCGTACTGTACCTATATGCAAATGTACTTTCTGGCAGGGTGGGATGGGGGATCTATATTAAAAAAAATAGGCTCTCACAAGTGCTTAGTTACTTTTCAAATGTTCATATTTCCAATTTTCTTGGTAGCAAGTCTAAATGCATACTGATATGCAGGGGTGACGCGGACACACTAGTTTAAATATATTAATACATGAACTAAACATGTAAAAGTGATGGGGACTCAAGT
>JAWZYV010018759.1:0-35305 GCA_038373885.1 Cheiracanthium punctorium
TTCCATTCATTCAAAACCCTCTCTTTAACTCTTACCCATCTCTCCCACGCTGCGCTGTCAGGTTGTTATGTCCATCTTTACTCAGGAATACAGAAAGATTGCAATATCGACATAGTCCGGGTTTTCTCTCCCTTGACCGTGAATGTCTCTGAATGTCTGAAAATCTGCATGCGTGCGATGTCCAGAAAAAACTACTGGACGCAGAACTCTGAAAATTCGAACATATGAGCCCATTCCTTCGGTAATGTACACCTGAGGCTCAGAATTTTGAAATTTTAATTACTTTTTAAATTATTAATTAAAAACCGATTTTAGATTGTCATGTTTGGCGAACTTTGGCCTCATGAAAAGATTTATGCTTGAAGTGAGTGGTAACCGCAAAAGTAAAAAACCGTTTTTTACGTTGCCATGCTTGGCGAGTTTCGCCCGAATGCTACTATAAAACAAATCGTTTGCATTTGAGAAGCATGAAACCTAATTTTGGGGACTTATTTTTAGCGCCAAATTTGGCGATATTTCTTTATTTAAATCGAAAATCCTGGATTTTACAAGCTAATTTGATTAATTGATTGAAATATTTAATAACTCCAGCAATTTTAAAGCAAATTATATGTTTATTTTTCTTCATCTATATCTATTCCTTTTACAATACCTAGCCAATTTTTTAAAAAAATTACTTAAAAACTGTGGTTTAAAAAATTATTTTGTGAAAAATTGTTCTGCCATTCGAATACTATGTGAAACTCCCCTTCCGTTTTTTCAAATGGGAGAAATGTGTGATGTCACAGCAGTGAGTTGTTTTAAGTGGTGCGTTTGTAAGTACGTACCTGAAACTCTGGAACCATTATCTGCACATTCTGTTATATAATTGCAGACTAGAGTACTAATCTGGAGTTGCAGTTTACATGTCAGATTTTGTAAATCGCATAATTTAAGGGGTTCATGGGCAACGCCGTGCGGGTCTGCTAGCCCTTATTATAAAAGTAAAACATATTCTAAGACATCCGACAAAGCGAGTGGCTGGCAATGTATAGCTAGTCTGGTTTTAAAAAAGAAAGCTCAAATTGTAAATAGCAGGTAATAATGATAATAGTTGTAAATAGCAATTGAGGTTGGTTTACTACAGTCCTCACAGAAAAGGATGGGAATTACTTAATCTGGATAACTTAATGCCATCCTAAAATACGAAAATATATGCTGTGAACACTGTATATTGCACGGTGGCTGTGAAATGAGTTCAATAATGCATTCAGCAATTATACTCTGTACACACTAAAATGTTAATGGGTAGAGCCCGCGAACAACAACATGAATAAAGGTCGTCGCTGATTAGCCACGTCTTGTCGTCACTACAGGGGTTAAGGCGACATTTTTCTGACAAAATTTACGACTTTTAATGACCAGTCGGGATCTACCAACAAAAAATTAATGTGTTAAACTGAAAACCCTGTCCCCCCACACAATGGAGAGAGCAACGGAACATTTTTTTCGCCCGTATCAGTCCCGTCGTCCATTGAAACGGATAAAAAACGTGGCTTATGAGCAGGGGGGGGGGGGGTATCGGGATATATCCCTCCCGAAATTTTTGGATTAGTGATGAAATTCCGTCCATTTATGCACATATAAGTTCATATCCCCCCCCGAAATATTTTCCAGGCGCATATCCCCCCTCCCGAAAAATTTTCCTGGCTACGCGCCTGCTTATGAGCATCGGCCTTAACTTGATCGGTATAGGGAGCACGACAGCTGTGTCCTCCTCCCCTTTTTCCTGAGTTTTGTTTCGACAATTCTTGCAGCAGACAACATACTTATTTAGTTATGATACACCATGTCTAGTTATACATTGGGAGAAAAAGTATTGGGAAATCAATGTATCATCCCAATCAAAAACGGAGCCCCCTCCAGATGGTTTCTCTGGATCCGCACCTGGGACCACATTACTTCCTTATACTTTTTTACGAAGTATACGGAAGTAATGTGATCCCGAAAAAAGTTGGGAACCAAATTTCGACGAAAAAACCGTTTTTGTCTACCTCTAAATTTAATTAAAAATTTTTTTTCGATGCATCTCATCGTAAGCTAGCATGCACGATCATATTAACGCGTCTGAACCTCATTTTGACCAGCGGCGAGTCTATTGTGGCCAGTTTTTCCATGCCGTCTGTACGTACGTATGAATGTAACTCGCATAGCTCAAAAAATATTGGTCGTAGAATGTTGAGATTTTATATTTAGGATTGTTCCATGATCTAGTTGTGCACCTGCCCATTTGGTCTCAATCGAATGGATAGTTTATGTACAGGACCGCCTAAAAGATTCGAAATACATTACGTTCTATGGGACGAAATTCATTCAACTCGCATATCTCAAAAACTATTAGGCGTAGAATGTCCAAACTTTATATTTTGGATAGCTGTAACATCTAGTTGTGCACCTCCCCTTTTGGTTCCATTTGACTGGATAGTTTATCTACAGGACCGCCCAAAACATTCGAAGTACATTACGCTCTATGGAGCGAAATTCATTAAACTCGCATATCTCAAAAACTATTGGGCGTAGAATGCTGAAACTTCATATTTTGGATTGTTGTAACATCTAGTCATGTACCTCCCCTTTCGGTTCTACTCGACTGGATAGTTTATCTACAGGACCGCCCAAAAGATTCAAAATACATTACGCTCTACGGGCCGAAATTCATTAAACTCGCATATCTCAAAAACTATTAGGCGTAGAATGTTGAAACTTTATATTTAGGATTGTAGTAACATCTACTTGTGCCGCTCTCTTTTTGGTTCTATTCGACTGCATATTTTATCTACAGGGCGGCTCAAAAGATTCTAAATACATTACCTTCTGTAGGCCGAAATTCATTAAAGCGTATTTTAGTGGTATTGGGCTATTTCAAACGACTCAGATGTGATATATGCTGTTAAGAGTTACAAAACGAATTTCTCCATTGAAATAAGTGTCTCTATCATTTGTAGTTCTGCTACAGGAACACTCAAAAGATTTCCAATACATTATGGTTAATGGCAATTTTAGGGGCATTCATCCATTTCAAGCACAATATCGTCCTACCCAGGGACGTACCCTGAAAAAAATTTCGGGGAGGGTCCAAAAATTTCGGAGGGGGTCCAAACGGTGAAAAAGGGAGAATTTTCCACAAAAAGACTTCATCATTCTTATTTTGCTAACAAAAATTGAAATTTCGGGAGGGTCCGGACCCTCTGGACCACCCCCCTGGGTACGTCTATGGTCCTACCACATAAGTTAGGTAATGGTCCGACCACGGTCACGTGCCTCCCTCAAGAATCTTGCCAAAAGTTGCCAAGTTTGGTGACTTTATGTACGTGTGTATATATTTAACTCTCAAATCCCAAAAACTATTAGTCGTAGAATGTTGAAATTTCATATATAAGATTGCTATAACATGTAGTTGTGCATCTCGATTTTTGGTCCCAATCTACTGGAGAGTTTACCCTAGTAGCAATAACTCATCGGTCGATGAGAGGCGGGTGAGTTAAATCCGAGGAGAAGGAGCAATGGCCGATCACGGCTTTTCATCCAAAAAAGGGGAAATTTCATCGGCAACTGGTACAAAATGTCCGCTCGGGGCACCATAAAGCCGATCATCGTTTCCCGATGACACCGATGAAATAACGAAAAGAAACCGATAAACTGTTTAAAATATATTTGTTAATAAAAAATAAACGACTGGCAGCAAAATTTTCAAAAAATGTCCGTTCTGTTTATTATATTTTCGTTTTTTGTATGCTAAATTTCCGTTTTTCTGAAAAAAAAAAATTCTTCCTCCCCCGGGCCCGAACACTGAGCGTACTGATTACGAGATAAGCGCGCTACCCCTAGACCATCAAATCTTGTCATGTACAAGGCAAAGTGTGAAGTACCGGTTATTTTAGTCTCAGATTGGGACTTAGGGTGAAATTTTGACCAAGTGTTGTTCAGCTATTATTAATAATAGTCAAATTATTCGATTGGTAAGAAATTAATTTCACTTTTTACCAATGTATGTAAGTAGCAACAACATTCATAATTAATAATTAAAAAACAATATTGCCAATTGTATAGGAATTTTAGTGTGATTTTAACTTTCATATTTCTTGCATATCTTTTAAAAATTAACTGATTTCTCTTCTTGCAGTTTACATTAAAGAGGTTTCAAAAGAGTTGCTCATTGTAATGAAGTTTCCGTTTTTCTTATAATGCAGCTGACGCTCAAATAGATTTTCTTTTCTTTTTTTTAAACACTTTTTTTTTTAATTATTTAAATATTACAAACGATTTTTATATAATAAATACTTACATTTTTTTGTAAATATTTCTTTTCAAATTTAAATTTTGTGGGAGGGGGCAAGGGGGGGGGATACCCCTCCCAACCCCAATACAAGAAATTTGAAGTAAATGATGCGATTAATTCAAGAATTGTTCAAAATTTCCCTTAGATTATGCAAAGGCACATCTAAATTACGCAAATATTTATAGGAATTTGGGTAAAGTGTAAACTACTGGGGACACTTGCAAAGCCCGATGATATAGAGCTGCAGTTTCGGATAAGATATTGTTTTTCGGTTTCCCATCGGCGAAACTGTTCGTCTAGATCACTTCTATCCATGAATAAAAATTCATCTATTGCAGATTAACAAAAGTGCACTTGCCGATGACTGAATTCGACGAGTCGATGAGTTAACGATGAGTCGATGAACGACCGAGCAGAAAACAAGCAGTCATTGCTACTAGGGTATTTACAACGACTACCGAAAAGAATTTCAGTACTTTAATGTCTATGGGCATCTTCAATATAGTACAACTGTAGACAGTCATTGTTTGGTCCATGCCCAAAATCTCGCCATCTGTCGTCGACCTTGGCGAGTTTTGCCGAAATATCGCCAAATTCGGCAATAGTCTGTCATATGGTCCATGCCCAAAGTATCGCCATTTGTCATCGTTCTTGGCGAGTTTTGGCGAAATATCGCCAAATTTGGCGATAATCTGTCATTGTTTGGTCCATGCTTAAAATCTGCCCATATGTAGTCGACATTGACGAGTTTCGCCTAAATATCGCCAAATTTGCACCAAAAATTATTTCGTATTTTGTATAACTCTAAAACTTTAACCCGTAGATTTGAACTTTTGTATTTAGAACTATTGTAATATCTAACTGTTCTTGTCTTTTTTGACAGCAATCGACTGGGAATTTATTTACAAGGTGAGCCAAAAGACTTTAAATACATTGAGGTGTATGGATGCATTCAATTCATTGAAAGACTGTGGTCAATGACTACTTTGGCTATCCCGAAAATCTCACAAACTATCTCAAGCTTGTCGACTTTTGGTGAAATATCGCCAAATAAACTGTCAGAAGGAAATCTTTCAAACTGAACTCAGCTTGCCGATATCGAAATATTTGGCTAGAAATCGCTAAACCTTACTATTACTGATATTTTATCTCATTCAAACAAATAAGTTTAGAAGAAGTGCATCGAAAATATTTTTGATTTAATAGACGTGCAAGGAAGTCATGTGTTGTACACATCAGATTTTTTTTCATACACCTAGGAAAAGTCTATAGACCACAATTTCCCTCTCGCAGCCCAGTACAGTTCAGAACGGTTAAAAAAATTGTCCACAGAATAGTGCTTGTTTTGAAGTGCAGTGCAAGTCAGCAAACGGTCAAAGTTCTTAAAATTCGCATCAGGACACTAGGGCTGGGCCAAAAATCGATAAATACCGACATATCGGTTTTATTTCAACATCAGATATCCGATATTCCCATTTTCATTTCAGTGAAATCTCGATTTCGATAAAGGTCAAAAATACATGCCGGCGATAAGAAAATTCCGAGATCAATACCAGCTTGTGATACTTTTGCTACTGCTTTCTCTCCGTTGATGACGATACCGGATCGCGAAAAAACAGCTCCATGGTTTATTAGCCTAATTACCATAATTAATTAACGTATATCTCGGAAACTATCCATCGGAGCGCGTTTTTATTGATTCTCGAGCTCGACCCCCCCCCAGACGCTACACCCCCATCGATGCGTAAAATTTCGAATGCTTTAACACCAAACTTAACCTTTTAATCTTACAGGCCCAGGGGGTCATACGAAGCTCCGCGGTATTTTCATTTCGGGCAGTTTAAACACTAGCTTTACTTGAACCGCCTTCCGACGGCATCTCCAAAACCTGCAAACCGTCCCAGAGCAAATTTCCACATGTTGGCATAGGGCTGGGCCAAAAATCAATATTTACCGAACTATCTGATTTATTCCAGCATAATAAATTCGATCTTCCCATTTTCATTTCAGTGAAATTTGGAAAACGGTAAAGTTCCAAAAATAGCGGCCGCCGATAAAAAAAATACCGAAACCGAATTCTGTCAGTTTTCCAGCAGTGATCAACGCTACTAAAAACTAACACGTCAATCAAGCATTCCCGAGTCCGATTACAATACTGAATAAAGAACTTTGTGGGATTCGTATGGAGCCTGCAAATCCATAGCTGTCGGTTGGCATATTTCATTCAATTGGAAACAGTTGAATTTTTTGTTCTTGTTTACGGCGAGTTCAGATTTTGATGACAGTATTTGTATTTATACAGTTTTCTTTTAAACTGAAACTTTTCAAACTATGTTTATATTAATCTGCCATTAAATGATACGAACTGAGATATATGAAGGGTCCAGGGGTCAAACCACTTCACACCCTTTTTTTCGAAAATGAGATAATTGTGCCATCTTCTAGCTTTAAATGAGCACTATCACCACTTGAATTACACAGGCCTGCGATGAAAAAAATACAAGGGAACTGAAAGCTGAACTTATTATATTTTTTGATGCTGATTTCAAAAATAGTAATAAAATATTTCTATCAGGTCACGTTTTTTTTTTTTTAATTTGATTTTATTTGGATTTTTATCAACATTTACCATAAAAATATTTCGGGTTGAATTTCTTCGCTCCCTGCCTGACCATAGATTTATATTGGACCATTTTATTTATTTGGGATTGACCATCATTCTACCATGGTGAAACTGAAACCTACAGAATAACCCTATGTGATCTCCCCCACCCCCCACCTTCGCCACGTCGCGGTACCTCTATAACCAACAGCGTCGCGCAAATCCTTATCTCAGATCTTCCTGTTGGTTCGCTGACCCCTTAGGAGTGTAAGTCTTATATAGTATCACGCATTCTCTGACATAGTGACAAGTGGACATCACAGAAGTCATTTTACCATTTGCTTTTCTCTGTGATTTTCGTGAAGCATGGCTTCGAGTTCGAGACGTTGTGAAAATTTGCCAGATGACTTTCGTTATATATGCGGTGAAAATAGTGTTATCAAAAAACGTATGAGGAGCATTACAGATTATATTAGACAAATTTATCTTGCGTATTTTGGCATGAAACTCGGAGACCAGGACAAATCGTGGGCTCCTCATAAAGTTTGTGTGAAGTGTCTCGATGATCTGCAAAACTGGTTGAAAGGGAAGAAGCCTGCTTTACGCTTTGGAATTCCCATGACATGAAGGGAACCAAAAAATCACTATGATGATTGCTACTTTTGTTCATGCCATCTTCGTGGGTTTAACCGGAAAAATTACAAACTGATTTCCTATCCTGATAACATTCCATCAGCCATTCGGCCCATCTCTCATGGGCCCGGTGTATCAATGCCTTTGCCTCCAACTGAACTGCCAGTTATCTCTTCAGGGTCTTCAGACCCAGAACACCTAGAAGTTACTGGCACTGATACTGAATATAAGCCCTCTGGAGGTGATTCCCCTCAGCTTTTTTCTCAGGTTGAGCTTAATAATCTCACTCGAGATCTGGGCCTTTCAAAAGAGGCCGCTGAATTGTTGGGCTCCAGATTAAAAGAAAAAACTTATTGGGCAAGGGAACCTCTTTTTATTGGTACAGGAATAGAGAAAAGGAATTTGTTAAGTACTCTGAGGAAGAAGAAAATCTGGTGTATTGTTCTGATGTTCGTGGATTGGTGACCAAATTTAATATCACTTACAATAAAGATGAATGGAGGTTGTTTATAGATTCCTCGAAAAGGAGCCTTAAAGCTGTCCTTCTTCATCGCGGAAACCATTATGCATCTGTACCAGTTGGACACTCGGTGCATTTGAAAGAATGCTACAAAAACCTGTCTCTCGTTTTTATATAATAAATACTTACATTTTTTTGTAAATACTTTTTTTCAAATTTAAATTTTGTGGGAGGGGGCAAGGGGGGATACCACCCCCCTGCCCCCTCCCAACCCCAATACAAGAAATTTGAAGTAAATTATGCGATTAATTCAAGAATTGTTCAAAATTTCCCTTAGATTATGCAAAGGCACATCTAAATTACGCAAATATTTATAGGAATTTGCGTAAAGTGTAAACCACTGGGGACACCTGCAAGGCCCGTTGACTATAGAGCTGCAGTTTCGGATAAGATATTGTTTTTCGGTTTCCCATCGGCAAAACTGCTCGTCTAGATCACTTCTATCCATGAATAAAAATTCATCTATTGCAGATAAACAAAAGTGCACTTGCCGATGACTGAAGTCGACGAGTCGATGAGTTAACGATGAGTCGATGAACGACTGAGCAGAAAACAAGCAGTCATTGATACTAGGGTTATACAAAGTACCCATGTTTTATTTGCGAGTGGGACAGCCGTGATAAGAGTCAACATTGGGTCAAGAAAGAATGGCCAAAGAGACAAAAACTTGAACCAGACTTGAAGAATGTTATCAGAAACAGCCTAGTTGATCCAGAAAAAGTATTGTTACCCCCTCTCCATATTAAGTTAGGTGTAATGAAGCAGTTTGTTAAAGCACATTTCCAAAAGATGGCGAATGTTTCAAATACCTGTGCAAAAAGTTTCCATATTTATGAAGCCAAGTTGAAGGGGGGAATTTTTGTTAGTCCAGATATCCTCAAACTTATGAAGGATAAAGAATTTGAGACTAGCATGTCAATAAAAGAAAAAGAAGCTTGGTTTGCCTTCAAAGATATCGTTAGTAGATTTCTGGGTAATTACAGGCATCCTGACTACAAAACAATTGTAATGAATATGCTGGACAAATTTCAAGCATTGGGTTGCTCCATGAGTCTCAAAATGCATTTCCTTCACTCACATGTGGACTTCTTTCCTGAAAATTTAGGATCAGTCAGCGAAAAACAGGGTGAGAGGTTCCACAAAGACATCAAAGATATGGAGCGTAAATATCAAGGAAGATGGAACAAGAATATGCTCGCTGACTATTGTTGGATGTTAACACGAGATAGGCCTGATATTAAACATAAACGAAGGACGTAGAAAAGAAGTTTCAAAGGAAAGAGAGTACGTACTTAAATAAAATTTTTTTTATTTGTTTTGTTCTTTGCTCAGTTTAAAATTTGCTTCAAATTGCAATATTGATATACATACATTTGCTCCTCTTGGTCAATATCTTTTAATATTATCAGTAAGATACTTTAATAAAAACAGATTAAAATAGTATACTGGTGATTCTTTTTCTAGAATACAAAAAAGTACCATAATTTGATTTTAAAAGTTTAAAATCGGGGTAACTTTCTGTTCTCTCAACCAGAGTCAACTCGTGCGATCTGGCAACAGGGGTTTCATCCATTTAAACCAATAAAAAACTAATAATAACATGAAATGATGGAAAATCATTTTGCCTCACCAAGAATAGATTATTTTACATAGATTTAAATTGATAAAAACTAGTGCTGCTTTATAGTACATGCAAAATTTTTCGTGAGAATTCTTTTTCGAATAGGATTTTACAAAAATATCGATACTTATTTAACAAAAAATCCTGATGTGATGGGGAAAAAATGAGGTCATTTTCGAAATCAGCACACCAAATAATATAAAAAATAAGCAAACACATCTTTTGTATTTTTCAAAAACTTCAATTTCGCAGGCCTGTGTTATTTTTGGGGTAGAAACACTATTAAGAAAAAGAAACAAGCTATGGTATAATGGGTCAAGTTTTCGTATAATGGGGAAAGATACTTTACTGCGGGCCCTCGAAGTCGTTTTTCTCAGAAGCAAAATTTTATTGTAATGTCGTTCTACACCCTTCATATATTAATTTTAATTAAATAAAGTACCAACAATTACTCATTAAAATTTATTTTAATTAATTTTTGAATATAGCAAGTGATTTTACGGTTCGTTTATTTGATTGCTTACATTTCATAAATACTTAAATTAAGTCTGAAAAATATCGATATATCGTGATACCGCGATATAAGATGGTATCGATATCGATATTTCAAATTCCAATATCGTCCAGCCCTACAAGACACAGAGGGCAGTCAGGTGAAGGCGAAACACCAATACGTGTAGGTGCCTCCGTAAAAAGTCATGAGAGGTTAAAAGTCTAAAATTTGCAGAGGCCACACGTCTAGGAAGATTACCCGGCAGAGGGTGAGTCAAAAGTTTGTTCCAGGACTTTCCTGCAGCATGGGTCCTGTGATAGTCCTTAACTGTACCTTCATTAACTCTTTTAATTTCATTACAGATATAAAAATAGGAACAAGGCCAGGATGACTGAGATAATGAACAACCAGTCTTAGCTAGTCTGCCCGCACGTTCATTACCGGGAATACCACAATGGCTTGGGATCCACTGAAGGGTGACGGTCCACCCACTGTTCAAAAGATTGTCAAGAACAGTTCAAATATTATTCACCCTAACAGTATCGTCTTTACAAAAGGATCCCAAAGTTTGCATTGCGGCGTGGGAATCAACAAGGAAAACAGCCTTGGAGTGAGAAGGAATGGTTGCGAGTCAATATGCAGCTTGGCCGATGGCTTCGATTTCGGCATCAAAGTTGTTTGCTGGGGAACCAACAGCAACGTATCCCTCAAGATAGTCTTTGCAATAAAAACCCGAACCACAATCACCATTATCGGATTACGAGCCATCAGTGTAAACATGAAGCCAATCTTCAATAGGATAAAGTGCATGGATAGTCTCTAAGGAAAAAGCCAACAGAACAGCCGGAACACTGTCAGACTTGCTTTTACTCATGCCAATAGAGAGGTTGTACTCCGGAAGGCGAACATTCATGGGTAAGGAGGAACCACCAATGAAGGGTTCCCTTTCATACTGCTTAGTTGCATACTTTTGGAAAAGTGCATTTGCAGTGCCCAGAAATGTATTATGCGTCTTCAGTCTACCCACACGAGGGATATAGGAAGTCCAGTGACAAAGAGGAAGTCTCATACACTTTTCATAAAGTTTTAAGAGTTGGCGCTCTCTTCTAAACGAGAGAGGTTCTAAGTTAGTTTGTATCTTCATTGCAAAAATAGAAGTAGAAGGTGCAGCACCGGTTATAAGCCTGAGGGCTTTATTTTGGACTCTATCAAGGGCCATGCCACAGCCAGCTGAGGCAGTGGCCATTAGTTCTCCATCGTAATCCAGAACTGGTCTAATATAAGTTTTATATACTGTAGCAAGGATATCTTGAGTAGAACCCCAAGTAATCCCCGTAAGACGTTTCAGCAATTTTAAGCGATCAGTTCCTCGACTTGCTATCTCAGAGGAGTGAGTCTTCCAACTTAACTTTGAGTCAAGAGAGACTCCCAAATATTTAGCGTCGTAAACCCTCCGTAATGATTTACCTCCAAAGTGCAGAGAGAGATATCATGAAATTTAGTAGAGAGGGTAAAAAGTTCACAAAGTCATTTCAGGATTCACCACAATGAGGTTTTCACTACACCAATCCTCCAAGGCAGCCAAAGTCTCATTTATTAGTTGATTGGCCTTTTGAATGTTACTATCCGTGCAATAGATGACCACGTCATCAGCAAAAAGGAGGACCTTTATTCCGTTCACTTTTTGAATTTTGGCAACCAGATCATTGATCATGATGTTGAAGAGGGTACAGCTTAAAACAGCACCCTGAGGTAGGCCATTTCTAAGATGAACATATTGGGAAAAGGTGTCCCTGTATTTTACCCTAGCAATTCTTTGGGCCAGAAAGGATTTAAGCCAATTCAGCATATTATAACGTATACCAACTGGAATTAATTTATGGACAAGCATCTTTCTCCAGACTCCATCATAAGCACATTTAAAGTCTACAAACAAAGACTGCCAAAGTAGATTCTTTATGATGGAAGCCATCTTTGATGCACTGGGAAAGAAAAGAAACCTGTTCAATAGTACTCTTTTCTCCACGAAAGCGAGCCTGGAAATCATTTAAGATATGGTTCCTATTCAAGTAGTAATTCAGACGATTTAAAATCATCCTCTCTATGATTTTACAGCAGGAGTTTGTCAAAGAAATTGGGCGATAACTATTCGGGTTAGCAGGAGGCTTAAGTGGCTTGAGGATCGGAATAATTGTTGGCTTGGTCCAATCCGAAGGAAGTCCACAATGCCAGATGAGGTTGAACAAAGCGAGAAGGGTTGAAGTGAGTGAAGAGCTCTGTAGGTAGATTATCAGGGCCAGCGCTCTTATTACTTCTAGCAGACTGTAGAGCAATGTTCAGCTCAGAAAGAGAAAAATCACAATCGAAGCAGGAAAAAGCCTCCCTAGTCAAGCATTCTAATGGTACAGATTCATTAAGTTTGGTCAGTTGATTATGTTTTTTATGAGGGATGCGGCTTGCAGCTGCATAATGTTTGGCAAAGGCAGCAGCCTTATCAGTATTGCCACAGTGGGATTTACCAATGTAAAAAAGAGGCTCATTTACACTATTGAATCCATCATTATTCAAATTGGAGAGGAATCTATGGGCCCGAAGACCATTTTTACGAAAGCCAAGATTAGCAGCAAAGTCTTTGTAACAAGACCTCTTGGCCTCTTTGATGGCTTTCTTGAGAATAGCCTGAGAGTGTCGCAAAGCGATACAGTCCGCTAGGACACCAGAAGAGTCTGCCCTTCTTCTGAGTGAATTTCTAATCCTTTTGAGCTTATCCAGTTTCTCAGACCAAAAAGTCGATCCTTTTTTATTTTTCCCCTAGGGATGGAGTTAAAAGCACGCTGCTAGATGGTAAGGATAACAGCATTGTAGCTCTTAAACAGTTTGTTTGGAACAGTTAAAGATGGAGTCAGTAAATTATCAGTCAATCCACAGTATTTAGGTCAATCTGCCTTTTTAAAATTCCATCTAGGCAAGGCATTCTGGAAAGAACAGTGGGTCCACAAGGTCGTTCTTTTAACCAAAAGAGCTCTATGGCCATAGCCAGAGCAAGATTCTAAAAGGCCAAGTGTAAGTTGGTGCAGGATGTTGGTATGTGCCATAGCAATGTCAGGATTTGATCTCTCACCCTTGAACGAGAGAAACGTATGGGATGGATGAGGTAGAAGATCCACGGGAGTTGAATCAATAAAATCCTCCAAAATCCTGCCAGGTCCATCATTAGAGGTATATCCCCGTCTGGGGGATGACAATTAAAATCACCCATTATGATGGTATTGCGATCTAAAGAGTTCTGAAGAATCTGAACAGTAGGTTCATTTTTAGGCGGATTGTAAACATAAATTACTTTAGAGCAGCGGTTCTCAACCTCTTAACATCGTGCCCCCCAACAAAGGTTAACTTACGGTTGCGCCCCCCCTCTCATTTTTCAGCATACATTCAGTTTTTTAATCTTTAACAATGAACATTAATTCGAATTTTCTACAAAATAATGTCATCAGTAAAGTTTGAAAGCAAATTTTAAGCGAAAATGGATAGATATTTGAGTAAAAATGAGAATAAATAAGATGATTTTTTAAAAAACATGCATCACTACTTGCTCTTTGGTTTTTCTCGCGCCCCCCTGCAAACGCTCTGCGCCCCTCTTGGGCGTCGCGTCCGACAGGTTGAGAAACGCTGCTTTTGAGTATTTACCTTCCTTCCAAACCTGCAATTCAACAGCCTCAAAGAGGTTAGAATCCATTCTGTGAAGGATCTTGAAATCAGTCGTTATATTTGTCTTGACACCCACAATAATGCCAGACGCAATCTGACGACTTCCAGGAAGGGAATATATAACATACTTTTGGCATTTATAGTATTCGATTACTTCAGTAGAGGCACCAGCCTCAGAGATGGCAAAGACGTCTACACTTTCTCTAGATAAAACAGTCTTCAACTCTGTATATTTAGAATAAGATAATCCACCGGCATTCCAAAATAGGAAGATGAATTCATTCACTCCATGGCCCTGAAAAGGACCTTTTTTCCCAGTCATTTCTGCACCAGGCTGCAATGGTGAACTGCTGTTACACATTTAGCACCACCCAGGAGGCACGTATAGCTTAAGGAATGCTATGGACTCGTGTAACACTACCTCCCAATAACACTCCCCTACACTACCTCCCCCTTCCTTATACTACGTACAAGGAAGTAAAAAACCTTCCAAAGCTCAACTCACCCACCGGATCAAAGTATTATCACCTAATGAAGTCTGAATTATCACATAATATATTCTTGGATGACGTACATTAAAATTTAATATACACTTTAAACACACTTTTAAAATAGCAAATGCCTTTGGAAGAAAACCTTCCGAAACTCATGGCACAAACAAGAACAAAATATCCTCGCATAAGTAATTCTCACATACTGGGCACATAACGAAATTTATTATAAATTTTACGGAAAAAAGGAAATATTATTGGAAGAAAACCTTCTAAAACTCAAGAGGATGGTAAATGGGGCTCCAGGTGTCGTGCTTTTCGGGGGAGGTGGGCAAGATTGCTAAATTAAGGTTTGTACCAGGTTACGTAAATTCTAATTTTGGCTCACTGTATCTAGTTTTTTATCTATAATCCCTACAAATAAGGAAAATAAAATGTTCAAACGTTGTATGTTTAAAAATTCCATTCTACGGCCAACGAAATTATGCTTTGGAACAGTAGTGTAGCCTGGAATTTTTTTTTTTTTTTTTGAGGGGGGGGGGGGGAATCCAAAATTTTCCCTTCGAGTGTCATGGGGCTCCTTTTAGATATCAGTTTAATAAAATAGGGATAAGATCCTTGAAATATTATTCTCTATATATATGTTTCATGGACTTTCAAAATCCAAATAAAGTTTCAGTTATTACCTAAAATTTTTATTGCATTTTATATAAAACAAATTATATAGTTAGATTTCACATAAAACGAATTAATCCCTATCCCAGCATTCTAGAACCGGAAAAATTATGTGTAGAATAGGAGGAATTACTTTTACATGGATTTAGCACAGTTAGATTTCTCTTTATTATTAGAAACTTTCCATTTTAAATTAAACTGCTATTTTAAGTTCCTTTAGCCATCTCGTTTTTAGTTTTAATTTTACAACTGGATGGCTTCCGTTCGTCTACCGAACGCTTTGAAATTGGTTTTGATTCCCCCCCCACCTCCCTTTAAAAAAAATGCACATGCGCGGAACTCCATTTCGGATGTTGGCTAGAGGCTAGAGTTAGATTTCACCAAAGGAAATGCACCTCCTTCTACGAAGTTCCATGTAACGTCTCCCGATTCTAGTGGGCTCCCTTGTGCACTCCGAAAGAGACCTACCGATGTTTCCTCATTGGTTAGATTCTTTCCTTAGATGACGTGTTTAAGTGCTGGAACCAATAAGTGAGCATCTGTAGGTCTCTTTGGATGGCTCTTCGGAGTGCACAAGTAGGCCCTGTAGAATCACGATGCCTCCCCCCCCCCGACGTCACAGCCGTGCTCTGGTTCTGTTTGGTCACTTTATCTCAGGGTAGAGAGCATTTCCTGGCACATAATACAAACGTACATAATCTATGACCGTTAACTGTTGTTGCTTGGTAACTGAATAATATTTTAATGTTTAAAAGGTTGTCTTTAATACCAAAACTTATCAGTAGACTGATAGTTAAAGTTTGTCTTTGTAAGCTGGTAAGTATTAAATTCTTTAGAGTTACAAATTTATGATGATTACTCGAAAAATTCTGATGTTAATTGCTCACATAGTGCTGTAACAGGAATAATATATGAACTTGTAATGGAAACAATTGCTTAAGTAAAGGTATTTACTTGTTTCCGGTTTAAAATTTTACAGCCAACTGATTGCTTACAGAAATATCGATTATTTGTATGAATACAGGAAATAAAGTTACAGGGTTTTGTGACGTGAAATTTTAAATGGCTTTTAGAAATTAAATTCAAGTCTACTAATAAATTATTAAAGCAATTCAAGTTAACAAAAATTGTAATAAAAATAGCTTTCCTTCTAACACCTTAATATACATAATTCACAGTAAAATCATACAAGCCGGTGCGCACCCCATGTAAACACGGCGACAGTCGCTGGAGCTTGGCGGTTGCCAAGCTCCAGCGACTATCGCCAACCATTTTGCACGATCAGCAATGTCAAAGTATTTTAACACATTAAAATTGCACATATATTCCACTTACAAAAACATTAAAACAAAATACAATTGCATATTTAACCAAAAGAACGTCTGCAAATTCAGTAACACGCAATTTAAAATGAGCAAACAGTGGACCGTTTTTAACTAAAAAAAAATACAGTGGATTCAGCAACCCAGTTGTACAGCTATGTAAACTATGCAACCAGTGGACCGTTTTTAACTAAAAAAACCTCAGTGGATTCAGCAACCTAGTTGTACAGCTATGTAAACTATGCAGCCAGTGAACCGTTTTTTACTAAAAAAAAACCTCAGTGGATTCAGCAACCTAGTTGTACAGCTATGTAAACTATGCAACCAGTGGACCGTTTTAACTAAAAAAACCTCAGTGGATTCAGCATCCTAGTTGTACAGCTATGTAAACTACGCAACCAGTGGACTGTTTTTAATTAAAAAAACAACAGTGAACTAAGCAACCTAGTTGTACAGCTAATGTAAACTGGGCAAACACTGGCCCGTTTTCAACTCAAAAAAACATCGGTGGATTAAACAACCTAGTTGTACACCTCTTATAAAGTCAGTATGATTAGAATAGCACGTAAATAGCACTTACGAAAACATAAACACATCCAATATCAATTTAAAATTCACATTAAAAACCTTAAACATTGCAAAGATTCGTTTAAAAAAGAGCACTTACCTCTATTTTTTTTAAATAACCACTCAGAAATGTCTCCAACACCCACCGGCTTATAACGTACTATATTTCTAACAAACACGCACAAATTCTTTTCATATATTAACATAACACATTTCATTCCCTTCCATCAATAACAGAAACAATTTCAAATTCCCAAACCTGACGAAACACATATTCTTTATGGTTGCCAGTCACTCTCGCGTCAGATTGTTCGCCAATGATTTGTAAACAAAAACATTGATATGTAAACAAAGCACCGGATACGGAATATAGTCCTAATTCACTTATGACTTTTACTTTGTTTTTGAAGGTTACTGCAGTGTCTTGTCCCATTAGTAATTGCTCATGTTCAGTAGCACTGCATTTTGTTCTAATTATTGCCAAAGACTAACAGCTTTAAAGCCAGTAATGACACCTTGGTAAAATCGACAAAGACGGTGTGTGCCCCATGTAAACATGACGACAGTCGCTGGACTGTCCCCAACCATTTTGCACGATCTGCAAAGCAAAAAATTTTAACACATTAAAAAAAATTGCACATAAATTCCACTAACAAAATCATTAAAACAAATACACGTCCATATTTAACCTAAAAAACTTCTGCAAATTCAGTAACAGGTAATTTAAAATGAGCAAACAGTGGACTGTTTTTAACTCAAAAAGAAAACTGCAGTTGATTAAGTAACCTAGTTGTATAGCTACGAGTACAGCTTTGAGTTGAAAATGGGCAAACACTGGCCTATTTTCAACTAAAGAAAGAGCATTGGTGGATTAAACAACCTAGTTGTACCCCTCATATAAAGTCTGTATGATTAGAATCGCACATAAATAGCAGAAGCGAAAGCATAAAAACATTTAATATCATTTTAAAATTCACTTTAAAAACCTTCATCGCAAAGATTGTTAAAAAAAGCACTTTATTTTTTTAATTAACTGCTCAGAAATGTCCCTAACATCCACCGGCTTATAACGTTAATCCAGCATGCTTTCTTTTATTTAGTTTTATATTCACACCATATTTCTAAGAAGCACACACATACTTTCTTTTCATACAATAACATATTTCATTCCTTTCCATCCATAACATAAACCAGTTTCAAATTCCCAAACTAACGATAAACGTTTCTTTTATGGTTGCCAGTCAAAACTACCACTGGTAGGGTACTTCACTCCCTCTGTGCATCGCCCACGATGGTGCCAAAACAATCATCAAATGAGACATGTAAACAAACATCGATATGTAAACAGCACCAGATACGGAATATAGTCCGTCAGCTTTGATGCTAGCCTTTATTAGGGTCCTCCAAACTGTGGAGGTTTGCTGTTTCTCCACAATTTATGGCATTACATTCAAAGAAATGTTTACTAGGCAATTTAAAGGATTGCCTATAGACTTGTAAAGCTTAAGATTCCGATTTTCGGTTAGTATCCTCTGGCCAGTGGACTCAAAAACTTTAATGGCCAGTTCATTCAGGCATGCTGTCAAGAGTTGGGGTCAACTCCAACCCCTTAGACAGAATACTATGCAGTCAGTTACTTATTTGCAAAGACATTGTGCAATCAATTGTTTATTTGTAGGGATACATTATGCAGTAGAAAGTGACGCTAACTTCACATAGCAAACGGACTTCAGGGCAGGTGAGAAAGTCTCATAGGGGCAAACACGGATAACAGTTTGTCTATGAGGAATAAATGAGAGAATGGGGGTGTGGTATGTGCGATTTGTTGATGGATTTTTCTAGCTCCACCACCAGAGTTTGTCTAGTATAGCCAGGATTCCATTAATTGTCAGTTTTCCATGTTTTATCACCAAGAGGCAATGGCCAACCATGAATTTAAGCTTTACAAGTTTGTGTGAGTCAGTTTTCCTGTGTACTTAAGGTTTTTTTTAAGAAATACCCAATTTATCAAGTTTTGGGAAGATAGAGAAATAGAAAAGCAGCTCAAGCTTATCAGATTAGGGCCTTAGACTGTGAAATTTATGAGGACCCAAATTGGATATATTCCGTATACGGTGCTTTGTTTACATATCAATGTTTTTGTTTACAAATCATTGGTGAACAATCTGACGCCAGAGTGAGCGATGTACCGCCAAAGTGAAGTTACCTGCCAGTGGTAGTTGAGACTGGCAACCATAAAGAATACGTGTTTTGTCAGGTTTGGGTATTTGAAATTGTTTCTGTTACTGATGGAAGGGAATGAAATGCGTTATGTTAATATATGAAAAGAATTTGTGTGTTTGTTAGAAATAGGGTTTGAATATAAAGCTAAATAAAAGAAAGCATGCTGGTGTTACGTTACGTTACAAGCCGGTGGGTGTTGGGGACATTTTTGAGCGGTTATTTAAAAAAAAAAATAAAGGTAAGTGCTCTTTTTTAATGAATCTTTGCAATGTTTAAGGTTTTTAATGTGAATTTTAAATTGATATTTGATGCGTTTATGTTTTCGTAAGTGCTATTCTAATCATACTGACTTTATAAGAGGTGTACAACTAGGTTGTTGAATCCACCAATGTTTTTTTGAGTTGAAAACGGGCCAGTGTTTGCCCAGTTTATATTAGCTGTGCAACTAGGTTGCTTAATTCACTGTTGTTTTTTTAGTTAAAAACGATCCACTGGTTGCATAGTTTACATAGCTGTACAACTAAGTTGCTGAATCCACTGAGGTTTTTTTAGTTAAAAACGGTCCACTGGTTGTATAGTTTACATAGCTGTACAACTAGGTTGCTGAGTCCACTGAGGTTTTTTTAGTTAAAAACGGTCCACTGGTTGCAGTTTACATAACTGTACAACTAGGTTGCTTAATCCACTGTATTTTTTTTAGTTAAAAACAGTCCACTGTTTGCTCATTGCCTGTTACTGAATTTGCAGACGTTCTTTTGGTTAAATATAGACGTTGTATTTTGTTTTAATGTTTTCGTAAGTGGAATATATGTGCAATTTTAATGTGCTAAAATACTTTGACTTTGCTGATCGTGCAAAGTGGTTGGCGACAGTCGCTGGAGCCAAGCTCCAGCGACTGTCGCCGTGTTTACATGGGATGCGCACCAGCTTGTATGATTTTACCTACAAATTTCTTTTGTATATTTTTTCTTTTTGCTAAGCTAAAAGGCGAAGAATTTTTGTCTATCATAATAGACTCACCAGTGGATGTGATTTCAAAGATCAGATAATTTTCTATAGACAAAATGAGATTCTTCTGACTTTTTCAATGTTTCGAAAAAATCAAGTTTTTTCAAAACTTTTCTGAATTTTTTTTGATTTTTCCATTAAGGCAAAATTGTATATAAGTAGGATAGATTTAATATCAATAGCAAATACAATATTTATTGAACTTGAAATTCATAAGTATTGTTGCTCAGATGTTGTTCGCACATTCTTTCCGAGTTTTTCCTTTTTTTATCAATCTCATCCCTGTATAGAATAGTGCAGACCAGTGGCACTGACCTCGTGGGTGCTCTGAGGCTGAAGCACCTAAAGACAAAATCACTTGAATGTGGAGCACCCATACAATTTTAAGTTATAATTAATTTTATTGCAAACATTTATTGAAATTTTGGGGAAAATGCAATAGTTTTCTTCAAAACAAAGATCTTATGAGATTTCTGCAATAATATCTGAATTTTTCTTTGTTTCACTGATCTACATAAGATGATGGCTGTGTACATGCAACAATTCAGAATAATCCATTTAAATTTTAAAACATGTTTATATATATTTTTAAAAAGTTTTTACTCCCATTTGTGCATTAAAAAAGTAAAGCTATTGCAAGAAATATATTTTCGATGAGGGGGGGAAAAAAAAAAAAAAAAAAAAAGCCTATAATCAGTAGTGTAGCCAGAATTTTTTTTCGGGTGTGGCTGAAAAATCAAAAACAGGAATACAATATAACTCACAGAAATCTGTATAACTTATGTGCTTTTAAAGAAAAACAAAGAAATTCATAATATGAAATCTTTGCAATTGGAAATATGTATCATGTACTTTAAAAAAAAATTTAAGCTTGGCTTAGGCTCATTGCTGAACCCTAAATTTCTTGATTGAGAATCTCTACCAACTATGACCTCCCATTTAATAAAAAATGCATTCCTTGTCCTTTGAAAAACTTTGGTTTACTTTCTTCCTCTTTCTCCCTAAGATGATCCAAAATGTGCAGGACCCTAAACTGTATTTTCTTTTCTCTCTCGATAGTGAAGAGATTTGTTTTATCTATACTACGACCCGAGAGTACAGAAAACACTTGTTGATAGTCCGGTATTGGTATCAGTGTCATTGAGTGGTTAAAATTTTATCCTAAAATAGAGCCAACAAGAAAGATAAATCATGCCCAATGCATCAATTATATATCCACTTTCCACATCAGTATTTTTGTGCCAAATTTGGCTATGTATTTTCTTTAAATCTGGCGTTATTTCAGAGATAAGATAATGCATTATCACTATAAATGCAATTTTATAAGACCCTGTAAAAAGATAAATTCCCCCCCCCAATCGTTTAACTGAAGAATATAAACATTTTATACTCATTGTCTTGTGGTAGAAATGTATAAGTGTCTCTCAAATGCCACAGATTGTAATGTGCCATAAATACTATGGTATTTACGGTTAAGGTGATTCTCGCCCAGCAAAAATGAAGCTGCGAAGTTCCATGTAATCCTATGAAAAAGCTTTCTCTGATAACATTGATAGTTATTAACTCACAGTCTCAATTTCCCCCCATTTTCTAGCTAGTGACACGGTATTTTTAATGCCATTTCTAAAATTTTAATATTAATTTTGGTAATATTTTTAATATTCAAATAAAGTTTAAAAAACACGGATTTTGTGTTTCAACAGCTGTAAAATGGTTGCTAATTATGATACTATATGAATTTTAAAAGCTAGCGAGAATTACTCAAATGTTTACTGTTTTTTGAAAGATGTAACATTTATACTATTATATTATATGTAATATTATAAATAAATTAATAATTAAACAAATTAGTCTATATTTCCACAAAACTCTTAATCCTACTATTTTTCCTAATAACTGGAAAAGACTCCCCTATTTGGAGGGGTGGAAATGATGGATCACTGCCCTCTGGCAAGCTCCATTCTGTATAGTAATTTGAAACGTATGCCTGAGAGCTAGTTCCTTAGCTAGTGGCTGATAATTCATCGTGGAAGTCAAATTTAATAGATTTCAGTAAAGAGTTTTGTGCTACTCCAGTATAATATGTATCTTAGTTGTATGTTTAATAAATGAAACCAACACAAATGACTAAAAAATACTTATAGTAATGACCTCTCTATCACCCATGACTGAATTGTAAATAATAAAGAGACATTCTTTTTATAATGTGCAACAGATTCATCTACTGCTTGTGCTTGCTAGCAAAAAATCTTAGTGACTCTGAATCACTGCTAGATTATAATAATAAATTTTTAATGTAATTAACTACAAAGGAAAGTTTAGAACTTACTTTGCCTATCAAAACATGCAGGAAAAGACCTTTCTGAACTTAATTTAATCCGTAATACTGTAACTAATAATTAAAGACAATCAGCACATCAGGCGACTATAGATGGTGTATTAAATTTAATGTCTGTTTGAACCACAGAGGAAAGTGGAGAGAGCAACTGGCCCACATACCCTTTTCAGAAAGTTTCCACTGCGGAACTATTTTCTTTTGGTTGGAGCCCAGAAGATTAGCAGAATGCACTTGTTATCGTATGGTGATAGAGCTTTGTTTTACTAAATCTTTAAAATAGAGATTGTAGCCTGTTGTGTTATTGATTTCACTAAGAGATTTAGATGTAAAGAAATCTGATGTCACTTTGCACAGGTTAAATAATCATTTTTTACTTTCATCAGAACTTGCAATTTTTTTTACCCACTACAGCTGAACCTGTATGTTAAATGTTATGTTCATGCATCTGGTATGCCAAAACTTTTTATTTCGATTGCATAAACAGTTGTAAAATTTTTTGATATTCATACATAATGTATTGTAAACATTGAAAAATGAAATTCAGCCTTTTAAATTTATAAAGTATGGTTTGTTTAAATGTGTTTTTAGCTTCTGTTTGTATTGTTTTGATCTGTGTATTTTGATTAATAATTTTGGTTAATTGTGATGTAATGAAGTAAAGGAACTTTATCTGTACTGTTTATGGCTTAGTTGCTAATTTAGAATATGTTTATCCTAAATTATTTTTAAAACAATTTATATTATTATACAGTATAACAAATAATTGTCTTGCAATGATTGCATATTTTATTTGTTTATATTTGAACGGTAGTATAATTCAAATGTTAAGAAATCTCATATGTAATATATAAATTTAAACTAACCGCCACTGCCCACAAAATATTAATCTGTCTCCAAATTGAAAATAGGAAAATGAAACTAACACCAGTGATATTAAATATACGTGCAAAACATATTATCTTTAAAAGAAAATTGTTCAGATGCATGTTGTACGTTCTTTTGAGTTCCATTATTTTTAATTCTACTTTTGTTGTCATTTCTCAATCGTATTTCGTAAAGAAGAAAGCTTCAGTTGCCAATATCAATGTATCCACATAGGGTTCGTCTGCTTTTTTTTGGTCTCCAATGGTTTTTCCTCTCATGGAGGAATACAATTTTGTTACAAATACGCTGTATTGAAAGCTTAGCAGAAGCTCTCTCCAATTATATATATTATAATCACTATTATCTCCAATTGATATATCTCCAATTATATATATTATATTCACACAAATTTGCATTATCAGCATTAAACTACTAATAATCAAAGTTGTTTATTAATGTTTCACTTATGTCTTTTGATTTATGCATCGTTTCAGATCTGTTCCTTGAAAGATGTATTAATGGTGCTTTACTGTATTTGAAAATTAAAGGATTATAGTTATCTCAAAGCGTGGTGAAAATTTTTAATGCTTAATATGAGTAACATAACTGCAATATCAAGGTAATGAAAATAAGATTAAAAAACTTAGCATATCATAGATGCTCAGCATTCGATTTTTCTGGTAGCAAATTAAACATGTGTCAAATAATACTTTTGAAAAAAATCATTGAACTGGTCATTCTGCTCGACGACTTCTGTTTCTTATAACAATTTTGTCATTTCTGTTAGATTGTCTAATGAATCAGCCTACTAAAAAAAAAAAAATCTGATGTGTCCAACACATGACTTCCTTGCACGTCTATTAAATCAAAAATGTTTTTTACGCACTTCCTCTAAACGTATTTGTTTGAAAGATATAAAATATCAATAATAGTAAGATGTAGCGATTTCTAGCCAAACATTTTGATATCGCCAAGCTGAGTTCAATTTGAAAGATTTCTTTCTGACACTTTATTTGGCGATATTTCACCAAAAGCCGACAAACTTGAGATAGTTTGCGAGATTTTGGGGATAGCCAAAGTAGTCATTGACCACAGACTTTCAATGAATTGAATGCATCCATACACCTTAATGTATTTAAAGTCATTTGGCTCACCCTGTAAATAAATTCCCAGTCGATTGCTGTCAAAAAAGATATTGAAAACCGTTAGATATTATAATATAGTTCTAAATACAAAAGTTCAAAATTCTACTGGTTAAAGTTTTAGAGTTATACAAAATACGAAATAATTTTTGGCGCCAAATTTGGCGATATTTCGGCGAAACTCGTCAATGTCGACGACATTTGGCGAGATATTAAGCATGGACCAACAATAACAGATTATCGCCAAATTTGGCGATATTTCGCCAAAACTCGCCAAGAACGATGACAAATGGCGATACTTTGGGCATGGACCAAATGACTGACTATCGCCAAATTTGGCGACATTTCGGCAAAACTCGCCAAGGTCGAGGACAGACGGCGAGATTTTGGGCATGTACCAAACAATGACTGTCTACAATTGTATTATATTGAAGATCTCCATAGACATTAAAGTACTGAAATTCTTTTCAGTGGTCCTGTAAATAAACTCTCCAGTAGATTTTAACCAAAAATCGACATGCACAACTAGATGTTACAACAATCTTATATATGAAATTTCATAATAGTTTTTGAGATTTGAGAGTTAAATATGCACACACGTACACAAAAAAGTCGCCAAGCTTGGCGACTTTTGGCATAGTACTTGAGGGAGGCACGTGACGGTGGTCGGACCATTACCTAACTTATGTGGTAGGACGGTATTGTGCTTGAAATGGATGAATCTCCTAAAATTGCCATTGACCGTAATGTATTGGAAATCTTTTGAGTGTTCCTGTAGCAGAACTGTAAATGATAAACACACTTTTTTTAATGGAGAAATTCATTTTCTAACTCTTTACAGCATATATCACTTCTGAGTCGTTTGAAATAGCCCAATACCTCTAAAAAACACTTTGATGAATTTCGGCCCATAGAGCGTAATGTATTTCGAATCTTTTAGGCGGTTCTGTAGATAAACTATCCAGTCGAATGGAACCGAAAGGGGAGGTGCACAACTAGATGTTACAACAATCCATAAATATTAGAAGTTTTCAGAACATTCTACGCCTAATAGTTTTTTGAGATATGCGAGTTTAATGAATTTCGGCCCATAGAGCGTAATGTATTTCGAATCTTTTGGGCGGTCCTGTACATAAACTATTCATTCGATTGCGACCAAAAGGGGAGGTGCACAACTAGATCATAGAACAATCCTAAATATCAAATCTCAACATTCTACGACCCATAGTTTTTGAGATATGCGAGTTACGTACGTACGTACGTACAGACGGCATGGAAAAACTGACCACAATAAACTTGCCGTTGGTCAAAATGAGTTGCAGACGCGTTAATATGATCGTGCATGCTAGCCTACGATGAGATGCATTTAAAAAATTTTTTAAATTCAATTTAGAGGTAGTCAAAATCAGTTTTTTTGTCGAAATTTGGCCCCCAAAATTTTTTGGGATCACATTACTTCCTTATACTACGTACAAGGAAGTAATAACAAAGCACAATTTATGAGCATATTATGAAACATTTTTCAACCGATATGATTTAATACTAGATTCATTTCATTTCAGCTTTCACATGATATTCATAAGATATCCTATTCCTACCATGAATTAACAAGGAGAATGCGAGAAAATTCATGCTATTCAACAGGCTCAGAGTTACCAACCTTTACAAAATGTAACTAACCATGGTTTACATAAAGTCATAAATGTTGCTATATTTTAAACCATACTACATTAAAGTTACTGTTTACAAAAACTGGTTAATTATATTCCTTGAAGGTCGGCAAGTCTTAGCATACTATCAAGGGATACTTTGTTTGCCAGGAGAAGGCACCTCATGATATTGAATGAGTTGTTTAGATTCTAGCAGGCTCTGATTATGAAAATTGGGGCCTGGTGAAGAAGTTTGAATGGAGGGGGTGGTTACATTTTGCTCTTTACCGCTTTATTATTTTTCATAAATTTAATTTTCCTGTCTAATAAGACTGCGACTTGACAGGAACTTTAATTTATTTTTGTTAGTAAGAAAAATATATCATTACCTATTTTGAAATATTAAACAAATAGGTAGATCCTATAAGAACTGTTACCTTTTATCGAAGAAATGTAACGTCTTTTGTTCATTTATTTTTGATACTGCATTTGACATGGTCTATTTTCATTTCCTGGATCACAGATCACTGTTATTTTTTATTATTCTGTTTCTTTTGGTCATTTCCATTCATGTGAAACTTTAAAAAGACGTTGCAATTTTTTTTCTTCTTTTATAAATATAAAAGTATTAAGTACACATATATATCTTTTTTAAACATACACACACACACACACATATATGTACAGCTGCGGAAAAAAAAAAGTCTCACTTGAACTTTATTCAGCCGTCGTTCGTCGTACAGCAAAGTTACATATATCAATCGTTTACGATTGACGTACACTTTAATTTGCTATACATAAAAATTGCACAAGGGGCCGTCTCTATATTAAAATTCGCATGAACTTTTGTTTTTCCAATAGCAACCCCTAGATTTCACTGCATATTTCAAAAATTTAGCTAATTTTAACCCCGGATACCAATTTTCAATAAATTTGAACTGAAAATGAGTGAGTTATGAGCACCCAAAATCCCCCTCCCCGTATGTTAAAATATTTTTTCATACTTTAATTCATATCTCATATAATATTGATAATAAGAAGATGACTTTTATTCGTACTATTAGAACTAAACGACACAAACATAATTTACTATTATAATTTTTAATAAAATATTAATATAAATTATGAATTATTAAATTAATATTAAGTAATTATGAATAGCAACCTAGCCAAATTTTGATGGAAATAGATGCAAAAAGTGATTTTACATGGCTGTGCAAAATTTCAAATTTTTACGTTCAGTAGTTTAATTTATATTAAATAAAATGTGTTATTTTCCTCGGTTAAGGGACCATATATAAATTTATTAAGTGACATTTTTTTGAAAATTGCGTAAAATAAACATAAATTAGATTTCTTTTGTGCAAAAACAGTAAAAGATAGCGGTTTAAAAAATTTCAAATTTTGAAGCAAATAAATTAGAGATTTTTACATTTTGATGGTGATTTTTTAAAGCGTATATTATTGCATCCGCTGCCATAGCCCACGAAATAAAATGTATTCCATGTATAAAATTAGTTGCAGTAGAGGTGTGCCATCCAATACAACGTCCTATTTCTCAAAAACTAGCATCCTTAACATTCCATGCAAGAATTTGACCTTTCTTGGAAACATCAGGCGTCTTTGGACTTCCCCATACTTATCAAACATTCAACAAACATTCAAAATCATGTTTTTCTGTCTACATTTTCATCTGACTATAAAATAAAATACCGCCAAAAATCATAAGGATATTGCATATTGCAGACGATAATATTAAATGAAGAATGTGAAATAACAAACACAGTGATAATATTTGGTCGGCAAAAAAGTAATTGCGCTTTTTACATGAAATTCAAACAAATAAATTTTCAATGATGAAACCATTCTTCAAGTTCGACCGTAGCTGAGTAACATCCATGATTATAGTCAGAAGAGCAGAGAACAGCCTCTCACTCCTGGCAACATTTCACCTGTCTAAGAGAACCTTCAAGAGAAATATTCAATAACAGTTCAAAATTTGAAAGATTTTCAAAATCGTAAGCAGTCGTTTTGCATTTTTCCTTTAAATCGTGTGTACGAACCAAGGACGTTATGGACTCACGGGTCATTTGAACCACTCACTAAGTACTCTAAATTCTACACCTGATATTCTTAGTACAAAAAACTTTAAGACTAGAAACAGTATTTTCCATGAAAATAATATTTATTTCTTTTAACTCTCGCGAGCGAAATTAATGAAGGGCGTAAAGTTAGGAACCTACAAATAACGTTTCTCAATTTGCAGAAAGTCCCCTAAAATCGCGCAAAAAATGAAACGCAATATCTCCGGAAATTATCGTAGAAAATGGGTGAAAATTTATATTCAGGATAATTTGAAGGTTTTCTTTCGTTTTATAAAGTCAAAGTAGTATGTTGCCATTGAAAAAAACGAAGTTGATACAGAATTAAATATGAAGACGGCCCCTTATGCAAATTAAATTACTAGAAAATTAAAGTATACGTTATTTGCAAACGAATGATACATATAACTTTGCAGTCCGACGAATAATGGCCAAATAAAGAGCAAGTGGGACTTTTTTTTTTTCCGCAGCTGTACATACATAATGTAAAACTAGCTGAAGTACCCGTCCTCGACGGGTTAGTGAATGCAAATTTCCAAAAAAGCAAGATCTTTCGTCAGCATTGTATGAGTACACAGAATGGATGTAGTATGTTGCCAAAGTAAAGAAATCGAAGTTATAATTTTTATGTATTGTTAAAATATTACAGGTTAGAGAGTAACTAAGTAATATCATTTCATTCGCATTAGTCGTAATTATGTGATGCGCGAATGAATATTGACGCATATTGAAATAATTTTCGAAAAATCTAAAAATTCAATCAACATTTTTGAAAAAATGGAAACCTAGAATTTAAGTTGAGTGACAACCTATCCTGTCAACCAAATTCGTTTCATTCCCTGCAATCTTTATTTCGTGATGCTGGAACAAATTTTCAGCATTTTAAAACGATTTTCGCAAAATCTCAAAATGTAATCAAAATATTTTAAAAATTCAACGCCTATAAATTAAGATTAGCAACTACCTATCATATCACTAAATTTCGTATCATTCGTATTAGTCGTTATTACGTGATGTTTGAAGAAATATAAACGCATTTTAAGAGAATTTTCACAAAATCTCAAAAAAATGTTTAAAAAATTGGACTCCTATAGTTTATGTTGAGCAACCATCTATCGTGTGACCAAATTTCATATCATTCGCTTTAGTCGTTATTACGTAATGCGGGAACAAAGATTCACTCAGTTTTAAACGATTTTCACAAAATCTCGAAATCTGATCGATTTTTTTTTTTTAATTAGATGCTTATAGTTTAAGTTGAGTGACCACCTATCATGACACCCAATTTCATATCATTCGCTTCAGTCGTTTTTGCGTGATGCTTGAGCACAAATTTACGCAGTTTGAAACGATTTTCGCAAAATTGGAAAATCCAATCAAGATTTTTTAAAAATTCGACGCCTATGTTTTAAGTTGAGTGACCACTTATCATGACACCCAATTTCATATCATTCGCTACAGTTGTTTTTACGTGATGCTTGAACACAAATTTACGCAGTTTGAAACGATTTTCTCAAAATCTCAAAATCCAATGAGGATTTTAAAAAAATTAGACGCCTATGTTTTAAGTTGAGTGACCACCTATCATGACACAAAATTTCATATCATTCGCTTAAGTCGTTTTTACGTGATGCTTAAACAAAAAAAGCGTCACGGACAGAATGACAGAATGACAGAATGACAGACAGACAAACTTTTTTTTGAGGGTAGCATCGGAATCCCGGGTGCTTAAAACGGATAGAAATTGTAAAATTTTTGAATTCCAAGAAATGTACAGACAAAAGTCTAATTTTATTTATATAGATAGATAGCCATACTTAACAATATATATAGAATGCAGTCAGAATACTTAACATGGGGTTCACCCAAGATCAGGGGCCTTTCTATAGGGGGGAAGAGGAAGTCGAAGTCTTTGTCCCCATAACACTTGCAAAATTCTATTAAACTTGGCAAAATTATGTACTTAGTGAGTAAACTTGGTAAAAAAAGTGTAGCAAAAATTATAGTTTGCTTTCTATTTCCGGTACACTTGGCAAGATTATGCAAAGCCAGTTGATAAAGTTGTCAATATAGTTAATAAAAAAAGATAAGTTGGTAAAAGCAGGTATTGCACTTGGCAGTTTATCGACCCCCCCCCCCCCCAAAAAAAAAAAAAAAAAAAAAAAAGTCTTAGCAATGGCTCTTCCTAAGATATACATGCACATAATAAAATGCAAATAAGGAAGCAATTTTTTATAGCAGTGTGAGCTTAGAAATAGAAAGCATAAGTGGAAATGCAACAAATTCAAAGGAAATGAAAAAAGCTCTGCTGTCAGGGGTCAAATGTGCCGTCACAAACTTTGACATAGTATTGCTAGTGTTTAGCAAGTGATTGTTGTACCCTTTCGAAGACGCCAGGTTTTCTACGAACAATTGCAGTGGCGAGTGAAAATTTTGCAATGTGGCCCTCATTTGAGTTAGAGATGAGTTTGGGCTCATTTTTTGAAGCCCGAGCCCGAAGACTTTTCATCCGAGCCTGCCCGAGCCCGAGCAATATTATTTAAGTTGGAGCCCGAGCCCGAAATTTCAGCTAAAGACAAATAAAATTAACTACTTCATTAATAGGATACAATAAATTTTGGAGCTTCACACACCTTCTAGTCCCTCGTGCCGCTATTTTTTTAAATAAGTACGTCTATTTATCCCATGAATCACTTTTTAAAATCTGTTTCAAGGAGTATGTTCAACAAAGGAGAAATTTTTCACGAGTCCGAGCCTGAACGCAATCGTGAATTACAGAGCCCGAGCCCGACTCGGGCTCGGACTGAGCCCGTCTCATCTCTAATTTGAGTCAACTGAAGTCTCATAAATGAGTGCCTTGAGGTGTCCCCAATAGAAAAATTCGATACTTGATTAATCTAATAAATGTGTTGGCCAAGCAACTAGTTCAACTTGTCCAATTCATCGGAGCCACAGACTGTAGTGAGGTAATTATGCACATTATTTGGGAAATAGATCTGAGCCCAATCATGCTGAAACCATGAATGCTTTTCATTTCCTATTCCTCATTGCTGTAGTGTTGTTCCAGTTTGGAACACCACAATTAAATTTCACAGTTAAAGAAAAAGAAAACAAATCAGTAATGCGTTGTTTTGAATAATGACAATAACCAAGGATTTTTCTTGCCGCCCTTAGTGTTGATTGTTGTCAAAGTAAAGAGAACCAAAAGATGGGATTGAAACATTTTATTTAACCAATTAACATATTAGATCAAGAAAAAAAATATCTAAACTTAATATGCAGCACAATGAACACTTTATCAATTTAAGCAAGTCTCAGCAGCAATTAACAATGAACTGTGAAATAAAAGGTGAAAATTTACACACATTTCTATGGCTCAACTCACAGCTTAATTAAAACAATTACAAAAGATTTCGATCAAATTAACACCTGCTCCAGTGCTGCAAAAGAGATCAGGCAGCACTCATAGATGTTGGTAAAAAAAATAATTTAAAACCCCCTGGGTACCCATGGTTGCAAACCAAAAATTTAAATTCAGTAGAAAATCATGTTTTGCTTGAAATTCACAATTTACAAAATTTAAGCTGATTAGATGCTACTCTTGTATGGGAATTAACACTTTACAGAATGGTACATTTCAACATGCTCAGTTACAATCCCACATTTTTATTTTTTATTTTTTTGGATGACCGATGGTAAAAAAAATAAATTTTAAACAAAAAAAAAAAATATATATATATATATATATAGGCTCAAAAAGGAAGAAAAAGCAAAATGACACCTAAACAAAAGTAAAAGGAAAAAGGGGGGGTACATTTAAGAAAAAAAAAATAAAAGGGGAGAGAAAAAAATGGCGCAGAAGCACGCCCACGTCAGCACCGCTCTCCTCCGCGTCTGTCATTCAATCTTTGACTCCTGTGGATCGCCCCAGCGACAGTCCCATGTGGTTGAAGAAGACGGCCGGGATGCTTGCCAAAATGCAATTTAAAATGGAAAAAGGGTACCTCACCATTTGCAGGCGCGCAGAAACCATCAGAGGGTTGGGATCAGGGTGGCATCTAGAAGCACCGTCAGCACAAGTGCCGGAACGGCAAATCCATGCTCCGAATTTTGGCTTGCTGATGGTTACATGCTCCGGGGGTAAGTGGGAAGCAATCACACTTATTCAGCATCTCCATCGGCGGGGCATACAGGTGGTTGTTTCTAGCAGATCTTCATTTCAGAAGTGGCATCAGGGCAGGACTGGGCTGGCGTTGGGGTGCTCTTTTACCCAAAAAAATTATTAATTATTCAGGAACCATCGTAGTTTTTTTTTTTTTTTTTGAAACTTGTTGCTTAAGGCAACATCATTAGTCCGTCTTGGTCACCCAGGCTTGGGGTTATCAAGAAAGAAAATCTTTTGCTCCTAGAGCCACAAGACGCACCTACATCGTCTGCATCTCCAAGCGTAACTGCCCAAAAATCGCGCGCCTGCCTCTCCTCCTCACTCCGGAACCGCCACCCTCAGCCAATCAGAGCAGAGAGTGCACCTAAAGTCATTCCGGGATAGTCCGATCTGGCCCGCAAGAGGGGAAAAAGAAGCTTCTAGAACAATTTTGGCGGAAAAGCGCGGGAAAGATAGCGTCCTCTCTGAGATCTGATGTAACAGGCACAGAAAATGATGCAATAGCATGAAATTGTAAGCAACACTTAAAAGATGAAAAAAATTATTGAAAATTCACAGGGAGATGCCTAACCGGAGAAATAAAGTAATAAAAAAAAGGGAAAGCAGGATTACGGGAAGTTACGAAAATTAATTTAAAATAAAAAATCCCATCAAAACAACTTTAATGAAAAGGGAGATATGAAGTATAGCCACTATATTTTAAAGTGCTGATTACCCACAGAACGGCAATTAAAAGGTAAACATTAATTTTAAACACCCTGAAGGCTAAAAACGACTGGTGAAGAGAAAATTTAATCACAAAAAAAAGTAAACAAAAGAAAACTTTACACTGCCAACACAAAATAAATAATTAACAGCCCCCCAAAAGTAAGAAATTACACAGTGGTTATTTAAATTTTTAACTAGAAAGATCTTAAATTACTAAAACGTTCTGGGTGGAGGTAAATTAAATTAATAATTAACCAAAGAAAAGTGATATTATAGTGACAACACCACATATCCTCCCCGTTCGGAGAAAAAAAAAAAAAAATTTTATACCCAAAAAAAAATTTTTTTTTTTTTTTTTGTAAACAATACATTACTCTAGAAAAGTGCAGTGAGTGTATAGACAAACCCCAACACAAATAAAATAACCACTTATACTGACCTATGCACAGGACCAAACACAGTGGCGAAGAAAATATCAAGGCAAAATAACGCGCACTGAAAAAATTCTAACATCCCACCAATAGGTGAGGAAACAACCTAAGCGTGGCTATTAACACCACACAAACAAAAATTTGACACACCCGACATATAAAAGTAAAAACGTAAGAAAAATTTTCCTAAAGACCCAGCCAAAAACAACATTACTTGCACATTCCGCACATTTAACAGAAAACACATATTAACAATACACAAAGATCTCGAGAACATTTAAGTACATAACACCAAATAACGATGACGCGGAACACCAATTTTTGAAGTGGCTTACTGAGATGTTTACTGTCCGAAGAATCAGTAGCCATAACATGACTCATTTGGTAATGGGACGTAATTAGTAATTTTTTGACACAATCTTAGGTAAAACAGCACCGAAATTCAAACAGCAACATCACCACATTGCAGGTGAGAAATTACCAGAATTTTGACAAAACAACAAGCCAAAATTTCAGAAGGGTGTTGACCATGGCAAGACAATCTCAGCAAAATTATGATTTTGAAACAACTTTTAAGATACATATTTAACTTAAGCAGTGAAGAGGCGAGAGAAAAAAAAAATTAAAAGTAAACAGTATTTAATTAAGGAGAGACAAATTGCATTAATTGGTTTTAGACAGTTACTTAAATTAATTACCCAATTACACAGAGGAATGATCCCTGAATTCCCCTGCACTCAGCAATGGATGAAGGGGGTACAGCGGACTAAACACCAGCCCAACAGGACCCACTTGTCATCCAGAACCAACCACAGAAAGAAATCCAAGTGACCAAGAAGGCCTGCAGAAACCCACAAGTCACTAACCATTCCCAAGTGTCCCATTTAAAATTGTCTAAACTACATGTTTAAATTTAAAAAAAAGAGCAAAATAAGAGATATGACACTGGTTATAAGTTACTGGGACACCCAACTAAGTACAAAAGGCAGATAAATTGGCCAAATCTATCTACAGCAATTAAAATTTACAAGAGGAAGAGGAGAGATTGCTCGCACAAAATTTGTCAACCATAAATTTCCTACACAGGAGGGTTTGATGAAGACTTATCAAACCTCAAAAAATTCTGTGCTGTTCAGGTAGACACAATTAGGAGGTGGTTACTTAGTGTAACCAAGTATTTCACACATTGCACATGACCCCTTGGCCATATACAGATAACAATCAGTAAAATACAATACATATATGCAACAAAAAAAAATCTTTGGTATAATAGGAATGCAATAAAAATAGGGACAAATCATATGTAGTTACTTGTCTCCACATAACTAAAAGAATGTGCAAGTTTACCTTTTGGCAGGTCAAACATTAAACATAAAATAGTGTATTTCACACTCCCCAAAAATACCCATAAAAGAAATTTGTATATAAAAAGAAAACACAGATGCAAACACTAAAAATGAAAAAAATATATATAGTAAAATTATATGGCACAACCTCGAAGAAAATTTCTGCGCAAAAATGTAAAACTACTTCTTGACAAATCCAAAAGCATCCCTGGGTCTGAGACAATATCCATGTTTAGGCATGGATCTAGTGCGAATAGGAGAAAAAGTGGATGTTGGTTGGGCATCAGAATCATTAATATCAGAATGAGGAGAATTTAAAAAGGAAACTGGAGATACTGAGGTATAGCCACTATATTTTAAAGTGCTGATTACCCACAGA
>JAWZYV010018760.1:0-39202 GCA_038373885.1 Cheiracanthium punctorium
TAACGAAAGTTTCCCGCCACCGCAAACATCGTCAGCACACAGTTCGCGTTGGCGTATTGGCTCCTATTTTGTCAAACGATTTTTGGCATTTGAAAGAAAGAGGCTTACTTTATAACACTGTGTTGTGAAATCTGTAAAAAATATAGTTATCATTAAGTATAAGGTGTCCCAAATGGAACTATCACTCTAGAGGATTAGAACCATCCTTTACTTCCACTTGTGTTGCAAAAAGTCAGCTACATAATATCAACAAATTATGAGTACAACTTTAAGTACTATTGTTGTATCATGGGACACTGTGCAGGTTTGGTACCGAAAGTTCAAAAACAGTTATCTAAGGAGTTAGAAGTTAGTTTTTCAGGCAGATATGGCGGAAAACTTTCGTTACAACCTGATAAAATACAAAATGCTCGTTCAGTTCTATTACTCAGTGTGGCGTCATCTTTACGTGCGGGGGAACTATAGCAAGATGTTTGGTTAGAACAAAACTAAATTATTACGGGAACAAAACTAAACTATTTTAATTTTCAGGAAAATTTGTAAAAGATTGTTATAATAAATCATAATAGTAAGCTGCCATGAGTTGAAAAAGTTCTTAAGAAATCTGAAAAGAAAAGGAATGGATTACAATTTTGAAGCTGGCGGTTACGGAACTTTTTAACTGACGGGAAAGTTTCCCGTTTGAAAGAACAAGTTTCTGAGGCCGAAGTTCAGTTACAAAGTAGTGAAGATTAAAATACTATTTGAGGAAACAAAATATGTGTGGGGTGATTCTTCTCAAATTTTGGTAGAGTTAAGCTGGATAATTATCCTTCAAGGATTTGGTCAAGAGCTCTGGTAAAGCCATACTACGAATCTAGCGTTGTTTCTGATGGTTTTAGTATTATTCCAATTTATTGGCGAGAGGCCACGAAGCCTTGTGGTGACGACTCGATGGGTACCTTGAGGGTCAAAATGGCGTCCCTCTATGTTCATCTCAAGCCTTATAAAATGAAATAAAAGTCAAAGGGGGCCAAATTGGGACTGTATGTTGGATGGGCTAGCAGACGGATTGACAGAGTTTCTCGCAAAACCTAACTGCATAATATTGTTCGACAGATCTCTGCATCGTAAGCTTAAGGAGTCACGTTCGCAGTGTTAAGCCACTGGGCATACGCTGTGAATGACGATCCACGTCGCGGGCATTCGAATCCACATTTCCGAGCAGGGTTACCAGATTGGCTTTGCGATATCGCCCATGCTTGGCGAAATACCGCCAAACCCATGTCATATAAGGTTGAAACTAAAACTACTGAAAACCGATTTTCAAGCAGCAGTGCAGATTTAATGATTCGACGCGTACATTACGATTTTCAGCCAATAGCACCTGAAGAACAGATCGTTCAAAAATTGGTAACACTATTCTGCATTGAGAAACTAACTTAAAAACAAATAGTCGACAACATTTTGCGGCAATAAAAATAAATCAATATAGAGTACAATCAACGAACAATGCATAGTACATCGATTATCATTCGTATTGTAGAGTTTCTGACCCACTTTGTTAAAACATATATCTCAGCCTTTTTATGATACAAGGCTGAAAGACTGTCCATTCATTAATGTATGAGGCGCATTTTACTCACCAGAATTTTTCTATACAGGTCCTGAATATAAATTTAAATTTTATATTTATTTTTATTAAATACTAGATGTCAAAGCCTGTTGTGGAGGCACTGACAACGAAATCTAGAAAAAAACAATGGACGAAAATAGGTCTACCCCCTATATATTTCATCTTTGGCCACTTAAAATAAATAACTTCGTGTTTAATTTTTATTATAGATCCAAATCGGAATTTCATTTTCTTCTAAAACCCCGCGGAAACTTTCGTGTTTCGCTGGGAACATCCTCTCTTATATCAATGCTTTATCCAGATTAAGTCCTTTTATTGGTCATCTCAATTTTCCCTCCAGATCTGATAACTATTATTTCATTATGAAGTCACTGTCGCTTGTGACAGCTCATTTTGTCACGCAAATGACTGTTAAAAAATATCTAAAATTTCTGGAGCGATCAGCAGATGGCAACACCCATCCTAGGCGGGAAAATTATTTCCCATCGCCCTTTCAAAATGAATGAAGTAAGTGGGTAATACACTTCCCACGGCCTTGTAAAGGATTAAAGAATATTTTGCTCGTTATAAAAAATACTCTAACGCCAGTCAAAGAATCAGCAGCGGGCCTTGCGTTTTCCTTGAGAAAATATTTCTGTCGAGTATTCATACATTTCAAACCGAGATGGATCCGGTTTGACGTAAACTTTTCATTCTATTCCTCCCATTTTATGGGGGTGTATACCGACTCTCCCATTCTCCCCCCCTTTCCCCGTCTACCATGATGTATGGATTGATTGATTGATTTTTCAAGTGTGGCTTCCGTTTTATCCCCCCCTCCAAGACATGTGACAGATGACTTATGCAAATGCGGTTGAATTGTAATATTTGAAGTCTATCTCTATGTATATATAAATGGTTCACAAAGACATGTTTTTTGTTTTCTTAAATCGAGAAAGTCGAAGGGGTTTCGATGTGTGAAATATCTTTTATGAAACGTTGAATATTATGTCAAAAATAAGCAAGATTTATAAATAAAAAGTAGAAATAAAATTAAGCAAAAATAAGCAAAATAAATAAAAAGTAGAAAATTACTATGTTCAACGCATATATTATTCAGCGATCATTTTTGACCGCTTCGACCGGTTTCAAAAATTCTTTTTCCATTGGAAAGGGGGTAGCTCAGGGCTGCCCCCCCTTATTAATTGTGCCACGTTCTGATGATAGTATCGCCTCATCATTTCACAGTGGTTGTGTCACTGAAAAGGGTAAACGGCCGAAGTGTGGAGGTCCCCGGTTCGGGTCCCATCGCGCGGTTGTCGATCTAACGATCTGGAATTTTGGTAGGTTTTCGCCTGATACAACATGAATACGCGTTAGAATCTCTGTTAGAATCTCTAAGTCCTCCTACCAAGGCACCCCCCCCCATCCTTGGCAGAGCGCCCTGGCGTAGCGTTGCCGTAATCACAAAAACTGATGATATTATCATTCCGAAAATCGGGAAAAAGCCTCGTTTTAAAACCATCGATTAACGGGTTACCGTAAAAGCGCTGATTTTAATGTCAAAATTCGCCAAGGTTGGCCACATTTGGCAATGGATCGCAAAGTTTGTCGTCAAAAAAAAGCCCTCGAAACTGAACTCCGCTTTTCGAAATCTTCTATATTTAGCGAGAATTAGAAAAACCCTCTTATTTTCAATGGGAATAATGTTATAGCTCAAAAACGTTTTGCAGGTACCGGTTCATGTCAAAAGTCGCCAAAGTTGCGAACTTTTAGCGATGGATCGTCAAGTTTAGAATCAAAAAATAAGTCAGACTGAACTAAACTGGGCGGTAACTGCTATACTGGGCAAGAATTTTCCAAACTCCCCCAATTTAGGGGAATCATTTTATGGTGAAGTAATTTGGTTTTCTTTTTTAAAAAAATCATACTTGCTATTTATTTTTTACTTACTTTTGCTACTTTTGATTTCTGAATTCATTTTGAAAGTTTCCTCAAACATATTTATGGAGACAGATTTAAAATATATTTTCTTACTACATACTATTTAAATAGCTATTTTCATGACAATTAGAAATGCATCTAACTCTTATGCTGGTATATTTCATCAAGTTCGTACATTTTGATAGATAATACTAATTAAAAAAATGTATTTTATTTGTACATTACATCGAAACCCAGTAATTATAGGATAGTTTACACAACAAATTTATTTTTCAAATTCTTTTCATTGATATCTATTTTCCTATAAAATACCTTATGAATAATTACATTAATTCACATTTAAAAAACATTTTACATTAGTGAAACATTTACATTTACTACTTATGTAGCGTTTTGGTACTCACGTAATAAACAGAATGAATACGTGTTAGAACTGAACGTTCTTACGTCTTCACACTGTTTATAGTTAAACCAAATATCGATATTAAGGAAAGAAATTTTGATGAAAGTAAGCATAGGAGCATGAACAAATACGGGTATATTGCAAAGTAGTATTGACTGTCATTATTTTATGTTGTTTTATTAAAATATTCTTCTTCGTTGTGTGCTTTTGTAGATAACAATTCGAAGAATATCGATTACCTTTTTTATTCATTTGAGCTTCTTTGGAACTGTAAAGAAAAGAAAACATTTGTTAAGAGTAATTTTTCTATTACTTTCTAAAAAATAGAAGGTCTTGCATGAAATTAAAAGATCCCATTCGTGTTTAAATAACAAATAGAAGTTATTCACAAATATTAAAATTTTAAAATTAATAAAATATAAAATATATTTTATTACAAGCGAAATTAATTTTCCTAAATATTTTTGCATTTACAAAAATATTTGAAAGCACTACTACTGTATATTTAATCAATTAATGAGTAAAATTATAACAATAAATAATTGAATGAATCAATCTCATTTGATCTTTCGATAATGCATCTTATATTAATATCGAACTGAATCCAATTAAACTTCGTATTGATATTGATTATATTTCGAGTTAAAAGTTATTTTCTTCTCTTTAATACATTTAAAAATTATCTAGAATTTGTACTTTACAGTTTTCATTAGAATGCAGTTCCTCTTAGATTTTATCTGTGAACTTTTTTTAGTTTTATAAATATTCGATAAGTTTAGAATTGGATCGTTTAAGGCTTCACCATTTGTTTTCCGTACATTTTAAAATTTGCTTTTTTCATAAATATAAACAAAAAAGTATATGAACGTATAATTAAATGTTACGGAAGCAAAATTTGTTTTCAAATCAATACAAAATGACGATAGTCTCTCAAGATCATTTCTCCTATTTTTACATAAAGCCTCGGGCCATCCGTATAAAACATCTGATCAAAAATCTCATTTTGTTAAGCGATCAAATGGCTTTATAAGATAAGAGAAAAATATTATATATATATGCAGGGGAAAAATTGGATTTTTCAGCATTGTAAACATATTGTTTTATGGCAGATGTTTGGATGCGTTGAGATTGACTGAGAATGCCGTGGAATACCCAAAAAGGAATAATTCAATTCATTTAATATTTCAATAATACATCTTATATTTATATCAAGCTGAAACCAATTAAAATTTTAACTAAAAATATAATTATTATTAATACATTTTCCTACCTTTTCGTTATCTATTATTAAATATTTTAAAAGCATTATCTAGAATTTGAACTTTAGTTTTCATCAGAATGCAGTTCCTCTTAGACTTTATCTGTGAACTTTTCTTTAGTTTTTATAAATTTTCGATAACGAATTTTATGGCTTAAGGCGTCGCAATTTGTTTTCCGTGCATTTTAAAATTTACTTTTCTCATAAATATAAACAAAAAGGTATATGGATGTACAGTTTAATATTTCGGGAGGAAACTTTGTTAAAAAAAAATAAAATTAAAAAAATCTCGCACAAGAATATTTCTCCTGTGTTTACATAAAGCCTCGGGCGATCCCTATAAAGCATCGGATCTCAAAATTCCATTTTGTTAAGCGATAAAATGGTTTTATAAGATAAGAGAAAAAATATGTATGTGTAAGGGGAAAATTGGATGTTTCGGCATTGTAAACAATTTGTCTTATGGCAGATATTTGGATGCGTTGAGATGGACTGAGAATGAATTGAAATACCCAGAGCAGGAATATATGAATTTGTATTTTGAGCTAAAATTATTTTGCATAAAGCATGAGAGGGGTGTGAAATATGGAAAATAGAAAGGGTTGTGCTTGTGTCGATAACAGTTTCATGGTGTCAACTAATGTTATATCGAGAATTGTAAAAATTTTAAAAATTATTATGGTGTAGAGGTATTTCAAAATAGGAGTTAGCGTGCCTCGACCGATCTCATAAGTCAAGTACTTGTATTTCGAATGGACTACCCCCATGAAATCATTGAAACGAGATGCATCTTTAAGAAAGCAATCATTGCATAAATGCACAATGCATTTGATAATACTGGTATTATATGGCCCCACACACATTTTGTTTCGACTTATCTCTGAGCCCTTTTATAATGAAAGGTTGAATTTTCTGTACATCACCGTAAAGGGCCTACTTGACTCGCTGGGAATATTTTGGTACGAGGGCCGCATAAAAATTTAATTTTTGTATTTCTTTAGATTGAATCTCCTGTAAATTTGAATCGATATTCTAAAGTTCTGTACCTGTTGTGACTTCACTTTGCAATTTATTGTACTTGTCTACGATCCATAGTTAATTAATAAAAACCTAAGCCAATCTTTTTGTTACCCTGTATATGTATATAGCCTAAACCGATTTTTATAATTTTATTTAAGAATACAAAGGAAGTTTCCAAAAGTGAAGTCAGCTAAGCTCTAGTACCCCTATTCCGCAAGAAATCGGGAAATCCCTATGCTAAGCCATGGGAATACACAAAACGTCCTACCTGGCGTTCTTAGCGAAACGATTTTCATGCAACCATATGCAGATTTGAATTATTTCACGAATGTTAGACTCTATCGAACCCCTAAAGGGCAGAAAGACCCAAAAATTCGTAACCCTATCCACCTAAAATACACTTCCCGTACTTCATTATACCGGGTGATTCAAAATATATGTTAAGGCAATTATGTTTTAAACCGTAAGGGATCGAAACATACTTCCCATTAGAAAAGTTCTCCCAATTAAGAGTATCTTTCAGATAGGGCATTTTCTACTACTGCGGGTTGTATATGCATATTCAATACATTTTCAATTGACGTTAATTAACTTTTAAAGCAATCTAAGCAACGTAATCACAGAGTTGAGGTAAGATGCTGGCCTACGAACCACTGTGTCGAGGGTTCGATACTGGACCTCACCGTTTCCTTACCTGAGAGTTTGGTGCTGCCATCTAGTGTATGGTAACTCTTTTTCCCCGAATTTTTTCGCTGTCGCAAAACTGTCCCAATGCGACTTCTCGGAAGGGTTGCAATGTGAATACACAGCGAGAGGACATAGGGACACTGGCGTGACTTTGCTGCGGAGTCGTAGCGACTGTTTGTAACTCTATTGTGACAGTACTGTGTGGTTGCATTTCAGTCACAGGCGACGGTTGTGCTATTAGGGTAAGGCAATTATTTTTTAAACCGTAAGGGATCGAAACATACTTCCCATTAGAAAAGTTCGTCCAATTAAGAGTAGCTTTCATATAGGGCGTTTTTTTTACTGGGGGTTGTATATACATATTCAATACATTTTCAATGGACGTTAATTCGTGTTGATAGTCACTCGATAGACTCAGTTGACTCCTCGAATCTTAATTTAGCTAGATTTTCCTGTAAAGACTGTTGGACAGTTTCTAGTGAAAGTGACCACACCATAGTCACCTCCTCCATTATTGTGTCATTCTCTTTGACACTTTCAAATGCCTTCTTTAGAAACGGGATGTCATGAGTGGATGACCCCCCCTGAAAGACTCAATTTTTGCTCCTTTCATAAAGCAGTACCGATCCTGTTAGGTAAAACTATACCTGTTCATTTCAGACATTGGAATGCTTTTCATTGCTTTTCCCCAACAATGGGATCGTTTTTTAACTTTTTTCAACTCATAGTGGGTCCACCATAGTAAAGATTTTTTCGCTAGAAAACCGACGTCAACGCAGCAGGTAAAGGGGTGTCAGTCATCCTTTTTAAAAATAAATTCTTATTTCACTTAGAGACACGGAATTAGTTTCATTCAGTTTCTTAGGCAAGGGGAGGCATTCTTCTCAATAGAAAGGGTAGGAAAGGAGGGACCGTATAAAAAGTAAATTTCGTATTTTAATATGTATACAACCCCCAGTAAAAAAAATACCAGATCTGAAAGATACTCTTAATTGGGCGAACTTTTCTAATTGGAAATATGTTTCGATCACTTACGGTTTAAAAACAATACTAATAACATCTATTTTGAATCACCCGGTATTCTTATGTGCAAGATAAAAGCGTTCTCTTTCACCAGACACGTATTTAAAAATATCATTGAAACTGGAATAATATGGTTAATGAAACAGAATACCACACTGTTAGATTTTTGACGTCGCTTGTCATCCTTTTATGTCATTTTGTGTCACCTGCAACATCCTAATGAATGGATTTTTAAATCCGTGCTCCAGGTTTTCTTTTAGTTTCCTTTGTTTGGGGGGATATCACGACGGAGTCTCTTATACTGTGCATCAGCGATCCTCTTTATTGGACGTGTTCATGAGATCGTTCGTCTTATTCAAAGATGATTAAAAAATCGATGTTCATTTTGGTAGGAGAACACTTTTATCTGTTTGTATTTTTAACTCCGTTTTAGATTTTGGCCAATGAACTGGAGAAATAATCAGAGAGCGACGAAAATAGAATATCTTTTTAATCCGTAGGAATGTTTGCCGATACATGGTTTTTAACAGTGTAAAAGGGGCGTTCATTTTTATGAATAGGCAGGGTGTTGCAAAAAGGTGGTCACACGCTTAAATTACACCGGTCAACAAAAAAAAAATTGGGGTGGGGGGGGGGGTTCTGTTCTCCTACTCAAATTCTGATTCTAGACATTGAAAAACACTTAAATTTTCATTTTGAGTTCTTAAAGTTTGCTTTTGTCTGATGGAGGTCGATCAGTCTATTTTAATTTATTTCATAAACGAAAGAGGGCAGCACTTGGATGAACCCGAAAGTAAGCTGTATTGTTATTTGTAACTCTGGAGTATTGCTTGTAGTATTATTTGTAATATTATTATTTGTTTGTATTATGATTGGCTCATACGAACCTGAAAGAAATACGAAAAATAGTCACTTTTAGACATTAATTTTTTTATTATTTTACATTTATAGGTTATTGTTTATCACACATCTTGAATAAAAAAGATTTTTATATCCAGCAAAAACTTTTCGGATCCTAATTTAACGCGGAATTATAAAAAAAATATAAAAATCGGTGATTTTTGCCAAAAAATTGAAAAATGGCTTTCATTTCTACAAAAGCAAACTTTCATTTAAAAAAAATATTTTCCTTAGTTTTGGCTTAGAAGAAACTAAAATTGAACATGTGGAAGTCAGACCCGAAAATCGTGTTGACCAGTGTTATTTATCTTTGAGAGAGATGTGGGCCATGTCCATTGGAAAAAAATGTTTGAAATAAGGTAGGGAAAAAATTCCGTTAAAAAAAATTCTTCTCTTGCGTTTCCAAAAAGTGACACTTTTTCAATTTGTGTACGACCCCACATACACAAGAGGTGATGTACAAAATGGGTTCATATTTAGAAAAGACAAAATGTCTAGGGTGCATTTTCAATTCTCAAGTAATAGAGAGGCCATGTTCTGTATTACAGGTGTATTTCAGACGTCCTGTTTGTAATGGCGCAAGTCATTCAAAAGATTAAAAACCTTCCCTATGAAAAAGAAAACAAATTCGAAAATCCCTGCATGCCGAGCACTTGCCATCACTAAAAACAAGTTAAAAGGGTGCTAAGGGACACTATCACTCAAACACTATCGAAAAATGACTGGCGCCCTCTATCGCACTCAAAGGGAAGTAAAATCTCGGCATTCAATCCATTTCCCCCAAAATAACATTTCCTTCAACGTATTCCCATCCGATATGTGTGAAAGAGAAATAATTCAAGCTAAATGATCGAATCCGCTCAATGTTCCATCTCCTGTTTCAATTATCTCTGGTAATACAGCGCAAACACACCGTTGCGTTACAATGAACACTCGACGAACATAAGCAATCCGCTCACATACCCCCTTTTCATCTCGTCGGATGCAACGGGTTATCCGGGCGTTATCCGGTCTTGAGCAATTTTCATCCCGTGCGGCCGGACATTATCCCGGATGGACTCCTCTTCGCTAAGAATCCGGAGGAGAAATAACCAAGAATCCCAAGAGGTAGACTCATCTGAAAATACGCATGAACTAAACATGAACGAGGGAACAGCGATAACGCTCGCATTGACTTCTGCAAAGTTCACCCGGGTATGTAACTAGTTGTGTCACTATGTTATGTGTGTTTGGGGACTGGATACCCTTTTTAAAAGGCAATTATTACGGAATAAGAGACTGGAGTTATTTCCTGGAGAGTGTAGAAATGAAAACGCGCATTCTGCTAGAAGATAATTTCTTTTTTCGAGCTTTCTTTCAAGGCGGAAGGAGTAAACGTTACGCGTTCTTCGTTACTGGACTCATTGAAACATGTTGATGTTCTAGAAAGAGGAGGGCGTGGCGTATTTTCGATTCTCACGCATTGTAAATGTCTCGATACATTTACGAAGACTATACATTATTGTATCACGATGACCGGTTGAGTGTTTAGGGTTTATAAACCCCGGACAAAATTTATTTATCTGTCATTCCGAAATTCCCGAGCAGTGATTTCGTTGGGTGAGAATCGGAATCGCGTCCTTTTCTCTTAAAAGCCTGTTAACCGTGACTTCGGTAAAACGTCATTATCACTTCGGACACCTTTGACACATAAATGAAATTTTTTTTAACTATCGGAAATAAAATGGAGCTGAAGAGAGCGAAAAATTGCTTTAAAATCATGCAACGGGTGGATTTTCAGATTTTAAAAGTCGCGCAGATTTTCTGTTCTTTTTTACAAGATTAAGAAATTTTTTAAGCCGATCAGTGTGAATTTCGCTACGCTTTTCGACAATAACTTTTGAATCTCTTTAGATCACATATGGGCAACCGCCGGCCCGCCACGACTTTTGATCCGGCCCGCGCAACATTTGAAAACTCCGTATAAACCATTCAATATCCCATATAAATCCCAGTTATACGGCCAGCCCCTTCTCCTAAAATCCGCGACTTTGCAAAGGTGGCCCATACCTGGTTTAGACGAATGACGGTAAAATTTTTGTTTTGGAGTGGAAAAACCTGAATTGTGACAGAGTCAGTGAGTCAGGGATAAGCGTAACAATATAGTGGAACTATTGTCTCTGGATTAAAATCGAGTCCCGTTGTACAATCCATGAAAATAATTTAGAAAGGGTGAGCCAATGAAAAACGGTTGAGAACCACTGGTCTAAAGTAAAGACTACCCATTTCAGATAACCGTGTTTTTCAAAGTGACTTGAAACGATTTCGGTGGCTTTAGATAAAATAAAAGTAAAATAAAATGTTATCGGCCATTTTTAGGGTAAAGAGCAGTGGTGGGAAAAACTACTTTTTTTTGTAGCGAACTACAACTACCGCTACTTTTCGAAAAATGTAGCTAACTACAACTACAACTACTTTTTGAAAAATGTAGTTAGCTACACTACTTTTGAAATGTAGTCGCTACTTCGCTACTTTTTCGCTACTTTTAGGAGACAAATTTTGCTAACAGATTCAGTTTGCATTACATTCATATTTAAGGATATTTATATCTTAATTAGAGAAAACTATTGATATCTTAATTAGAAAAAAAACTATTGCACTAATAAACAACTACCAGGGGAGTGTTTGAGGAGGGCGGCGGGCCCCCTCAAGAAATGTGAAGCAATTATTAAAAAGGAGCTATTTTGAAACATTTCTTTTAACTTTAGAACAATAAAGTTTAAAATACCGAATCGTCCCCCTCCCCTCGAAATGGAAGCCTATATATATGCTACTGACAACTACTGCTAATTATTGAAGTATTGTTGAAAACTAATTCAGTTTTAATACCTCTATGATAAAAATAAATTGGGAAAGTGAGCTCCGAAAGCATGAGAACCAAAAAAGTAAAATAATAATAATAATAATAATAATAATAATAATAATTGGATGTCTGAGCGGTAAACTCGTTAAACTCGGTAAAAACTCGTTTAACTGAGAGTTTTTTTTTTAATACGTTTCTACCTTAATTAAAAAAAATTATCCACTTAATTGCATCTACAAAATAATACCTTATTTCTAATATAAATAGCATTAAAAATATATATAAATACAGCAGGGTGATTACATACTTTACAGGGTGATTACATACTTTTTTGTGCTTTTGTTTTCTACATGAAAGCGAACAAGTTAAATATGGGTTCTTTGAAAGCTATCGCAAGCGCAAAGCAAAGCTGTACCCAGACGGTACATTCAAACACCCCCGTCCTCGGAAGCAACATTGGCCATTCCAGGGGAGTCTCCTCCGTTGAATGATGGGGGACAGATAAAACACGGGTTTAATATTGGGTAATACCTCACATTTTTAAATTTGAGTTTTCTCAGGAAGAGACGTTCGGCTCTTTCCACCTTGGACTAAACAATGCTATGCTCTCCCTGATTAACATTCAAGTGATGTTGAGAGGGCTTTTCGGTGGCGTTATTGCATCGTTTCCAGTCCCTCAACCCCACCCCACCCCCTTTGTCAATTTTTTTTTAACAAAATGCCCATCAATTTTCATTTTTTAGCTTAAATATTACGTATTTTAACACAAAGTTATGTCTATAACTCTACCCCCCTCCCCCTTGAAGGAAGTATTTATACGCCACTGGTGGGACTAGTTGTATAAAGAAACGATTCAATAATTGAGGGTGTCATTGCGTCAAGAAGAAAGATCACGTAACGGCTTGCCAAATTAATTTAGTTCCTATGTTTTGTTAAGAGCACAACGTTGTACTTGTATATTTAAATTCACGACATTTCATTTTAAAAGCTAATGAATTATTTATTTGCGAAGGGAGGACAGCTTACGCCACTAAATGTGTCGTTTAGAGCTACGTATGTAATAATTTTGCCATACAAAATGTATATTCTGAGGGGGGGGGGGGGCTGAGACAGTCTTACTATTTTTTGACGTATATTGATAGTTGAATGTTTCAAGAAAGTGACATAGCAAAACTTTTTTTAAAATTAACACATATTTTAACTAATCTAAATATTTCATTAACAAATAAAGAATATCTGCTTTTTTTTTCTTTGAGATATGAAGGATATTTGAAGGGAGTTTGAAGGATATTTGAATTTGGAGTTTTGGCTCCCTCCTCTCCCCCATAAGGGCGACAAAAAAATCCTAATATTTTTTAGACGTTCTTGTTTATTAAATTTTAAAGCAAAATAAAAATAAAAATCTTATACTTCATTTGTTTGTCTTTGTTTTGCCAACTTGCTATATCCCCTCCCCTTCCTAAAATTTCTTTTTAGATATTCTTTTTTGTTGTATTTAAAAAAAAATCATATGAAAGTTCTTTTTTTAATACAAAGGATATGTTAAATATATCCTTCAAAAACATTTTGCCCCCCCCTCCCCCAGTGCAGCATCCTTTGGGGTGGCAATCTTTAAAAAATCCTTAAATTTTTTTTTTAGGTTTTCCATTTTGTTACATTATAAAACAAAAAATCTTAATATCTGTTTTTTTTTCCTGTAAGGTATGAAGGATATGTGAAAAACTCATTTTGACTCCATCCCCTCAAGGTAAATTTCGAAGAATCACCCATTTTTTTCCGATTTTCCTGTTTTTTTTATATTTTCAAACAAAAATCCTGTGAATGTCTGTTTTTTTAATTTGAGATATGAAATCAATATTAAAAATTTGTGAAATACCCGTTTTGCCCCCTGTCCCCCTTTGGGAAAAGGCGATTTTCAAAAAATCATTAAATTTGTATTTAGATAATCCGGTTACTTATATTTTAAAACAAAACTCGTATTCTTATTTGTTGCTGTTTTCTTTGAGATCGTAAAATACTACAACTATTACAAAAATAAACTTTCACTTTCATCGAGATTCGTAGAGGGGGGAATCACGCATAAAGCTAATTTTTGAGTATGTTACATACTGTTCAATTATTTTTGGTTTTATATTACATTTAACAAAGAGAAAAAAATATGCACATAAGTTAAACATACCTTCGGTTCTTTGATTAAGGCCCATTTTGGTAATTGTATTCATTAAATAAAATTTAAACATAAAATTAAACATACATAGAATATAGAAACTTAAACACTATTCACAAAATTATATATTTACAAGTCACATTAACAAAGTTAAAATGAAAATTTGAACGCAACGTAACTCCCCCCAAAAAAGACAACAATAAATGGGCGACCAGTTCACGTTTGTGAACGAATTTAGGAAACCAAACAAAATAGACAATTCATTATAGGTTCAGGTTCAAGGGGTATAATTGGAGTTTTTTTTCCTTTTCATTGCTTTCTCAGTAATTTTCTGGGCTGGTGTAAACCAGGAAGTTGTAAAACGAAGCTGTATTGCCCCCTGCAAGTCCTTCCCACAGATTTCAAGAATCCCCTCTCACACAATTCCTTTGAATTCTGTGAGAGCATAGAAATAATACATGCTCGTGTGCGTGTGGTGTGTGCCCCCATAGAATACCGGGGGGCACGGAGCACACATAGATACCCTGGGAGGGTCGGGGGAGGGATTGGGTATTCTTTCAGTTCCAGTTCTATGCTTGGTGTCATGAGAAAGAGAATTTGCACACGAGATCAATCGCCGGAAATGATGACGCAGCAAAAGTAGCTTCCAAAACGCGCTACAAACTACTAATTTTTTGTAGCGAGCTACACTACAAACTACTTTTAAAAAAAAGTAGCGCGCTACACTACAAACTACTAAAAAAAGTAGCGACTACTGTAGTTTCGCTACTTGTAGCGCGCTACTCCCCAGCCCTGGTAAAGAGATTCTTTCATGGGGATAAGAAAATATGTGTAACAGCTTGTGAAAGAACGGATAAAGAAAGGTAAAGTATTTTAAAGACATTGTTTTCGGCTTCAAAAGTCCGATAAAATAGTTCTTTATGTGTAGACATCTGAACGGTTCACGGTATTTTATGGTTTACGCAAATAGTGGATAAATTTTCAGCACACTTTATCCACCGTGATAAAGCCCTAATGCCTTAGGGTGGCTTTTTCATCGAAGATCAATGAAGGAATAGTTGGGGTTTTCTTTGAATCCAATTTAAATTTTGGATGCAATGAAACTTTTTATTAAAATATTTATCGTATTTTACAACGTTCGACAAAAATTCTTTTAACAAAGCTAGTAAAATCTATTTTTCGACAGGCAGCAACCATTGAAGAAAATTCATTTTGGATTTATGTTGAATTGCATACTTTATACATTCTTTGCGTTTAGAAAAGTAATATAGAAGATTAGGACTTATTCGATTTGAAGAAAATAATAATAATAATAATAAACGTGCAGAAAGTTTTTCTATTGAAACGACTATGGGATATATTACCTTAGGATCACTGATCCTTAAGTTAGATGCAAGGCTTTCATTGAAAGAGGATGCGTACGATTAATAGACGCGAAATACTTATTAACATGGCATACTGTGCTTGAATCCCAGTTATCGTAACAAATATTCTCAATAATTCTTTTCTCCGTAATTTAAAATGGCTGATACATAACTATAAACAAATTGATAGATTATGCACGTTACGAAAAAATAAAATAATTCATGCAGAATCTGGAATGCTCAGTTTAAATATTGAATTCCTCCTCAAATAGCCCCTGTTACGTAACTTTTCGTTGCCCATTATGCAGAATATGCAAATACCGCAAAACATTCAAATATTCCTTCGATTAAAACTTGGCTTGCTCATATCGAAACATTTCCTGCTCCATCACCGACTTCCTTTCTGCAATGGCAGCTCATCAACTATCTTACGCATCTTATGACGTCGTTATTGGAAGATCTTATTTCTATGAATGATGCACATTGTTGTTGTTCTAAACTGCTGAAATCATCGAGTTTAGATGTCGATTCTGGCAGTCAAGTTCGGGAGAAAGTTTTCGAAATCGGAAGGAAGTTTCTCCGGTGATTGGTAAAAGGTTATTCAGCGCTCATCATTTTGATTCCAACCATTTCCTTTGGGAATGTCTAGACAGTGCATTTCGAAGCAATCGAAAATGGCGTGAATGAATATTGCTAATAGATTAAAGTTTTATGTTATAATGAGACATTCATTATGTTATGCTTACAGTGTCTGTTCATGGAGATTAGGGTGCTGGAATTAATTGGGATGCATCACTCAGAGACAAATGAATGCTTTCAACTATGAGTCTCTAATGAATAGTCACAATATTTTTTAGTATAGTTACGAATTTTCGGGGCAACCCGCTGTTCTATGTTTTAAAATAGTTTAAAATTCGTGTTCTAGGCGTGAAATAATTAAATTTTGAATTTTATTGCGTGGGACGATTTCTTTAAAATTTATTATGTAAAAAATTTGAAATGTCAACATTATCTATCGGGTCATGTTAAAATATTTTGTGGAATTGAGGTTCAATACTCGTGAATAAAGGCTAGGAAAAATAAATAACATTTTCGACTGATAGCGAAAAGAGGGAGTTTTTGCGCTACGTTTCTTCCCACTGTAACGCTAACGTTAAATGCCATTGTACAATACAGCGCATGCGCACGACTAAATTCCGAAACCTGATTGGTCAAAGTACTCCGAATAGCGGATAGCGTTAGCATTAATGTTGGTAAGGATCTAGTTCAATACGTGCACCCGCTCTGTGTTGAGTATTACACGATCGGTACATCGCCAGAGGGAGACCCCTCGGACTCACCGATGTAGGCCACCGCTTTGCAGAGCCTGTCAGAAGGAATCCAACAGGTTACGCGGGGCGGGCCGAGCGAGTGGTAAACGGTAACCTTTTCCTGCAAACCCCATCTGAGGAAGCAGTGATCGGACCAGCGAGCCTGATGACTCTGGTACGGTGTCCACTCGTCCATTTCCCCGGGAAATACGACGTGCACCCTGTGGCATACGACGAAGCCGAAACCACAGGGCTAGGGTACAGCCCCTAACTCTCGTCCAATCACCTGATACCGAGGTACCGGATGGAAGCTGACACCATTCACACGTTAGACTCTTAGCTGCTTAGACGCTCTGGTACTATTGACAGGAAGGAGGTCACAACCACGGTCGGAAGAACCCGCCTTCCATTCATCCTGGTTCACCTGTTAGTTCTTTGCTTCCATGCTGGTGCATCGCCTGAAACAACCCTTTCGAGAGGCCCAAAGGTCTCCCCTTAGTATACATGCACCACCGTATACCGAGCAATTCGACAAAGAAATGTAAGGGATTGCAAGCTCTCACGGAAAGGAGACCTCCGACCGTACTGATGCACGGTTCTCGGGAATCCTCAAAAACAGAGAGACTGTGCCATATTCCTCGCCACTCCTGAGAGGTATACGGCACCGCGCCTCGAACTCATGCACCACCAAAGAGGAGAGAAGTACTTCAGGGTCCCTCCCTAAAACCTAGACATCATCTTTAAAAGAGTGAGAGGCGCATACCGCCGCATCTCGAACTTAGCACCACCAGAAATGAGAGCCACCCGGAGGTGGCCTATGGGAACTCTCATAGAAATACATGCACCACCCGTATTTCCAGCATAATTCGAAGAGACGCGTACAGTACCGCCCCTGGAACTTGCACCACCATAGTTCTTTATAAGGGACACCAGAAGCTCCTCAAAAATAGAAATACATGCACCACCGTACTTCTAGCAATTCGATGAGGCCCATGAGCCGCTGCTTCTCAAACTCTGCACCACCAGAAATAGAGAGGGCCACGGGGGACCTCTCATTATGAGGCACACGGTACTCCCTACGAAACGGGGAGGGCTAGGAGAAACTCCCAGGTACATCCCATCAAGAAACACCATGCGCCTCCGACGAAAATGGAGTGCCTTGGAGACACAGCTCTCCGACGAGCCGTCCCGGAGAGTGAGAGCCGTCCAGCTCTCGTACCCGTCGGAGCGGACAGGACAGTTTGCACATCATTGGAGGAAGCTGGAGGACCAAATAGCGAAGATACCAGCAAACTGGTACCTCCTTTGCGTTCGACTTGAGAAGCTCGCTTGCCCTCACTGAAGGAAATCCTCTGTCCATGCTGGTGCATTACCCTTGGGGATTCCACGAGACCATCAGCCAGTTCACTCCCGACCAGACCGAAAGCCGGCCAGGAAGAGCCCTGTCGGGAGATAGCCCCCAACGGCAACAGACCCCTCGGTCCCTTCTCATGAAGGGCTTACGGGGGTCCATCAGAAAGGGGCTCCCCTGTCCATGCTGGTGCATGGCCCTGGAAAACCATCGGTCGGTTGACTCTCCGCCAGCCCAAAGACCGGCAGAGGAGACCTCCGACAGAAGATGGTCTCCAACAGCAAAAACTGCCCCTCAGTCCTCTCTGGTGAGAGGCTCATGGGGGGGCTTCCGACGGCAAGAGACCCCTCAGACTTGACTCGAGTGAGAAGCACATGGGGGGGGGTCTCTCAGGTTGAACATGGTAGGGGGCCCTCCTACCATAGTTCTTCAAGGGATCATGATTTGCCAAGGCGTGTACCTTGTTGCCCGGCGGCCCCACATGGAGGGTCATGTCCCTTTAGAGTGATGAGAGGTTATAGTAATCGCTTCATCACTCCTCACCAGAGGCTCACTCCGGGCACGCTTTCGCATGCTGGCCGCTCAAGTCGGGAGTCCGCCTGGCCAGGGTCGGCACCCTCGTCTTTAAGTGAGTCATGGTGACTCACCGCCTAATGTTGGTAAGAAATATAGCGCAAAAACTCCCCAAGGCCGTCCCAAAAAGTGGACAGTAGGCATAAATATGTTAAATGATTTTTGCCCGTAGACCATAATTAATAAAGTGTTCTTGCAACCCTGTCATCAAAATATCGGCTCTGCATACAGAAAACTCTATACACGTCATGCGACCGTTACCTATAACATGCATACTCAATCTGCATTCAATCGAATGTACCATGTCGCTAGCGCACTTTCAATAATTTCAGTCGATTAGCTATAATATTAAAGAACATTTTTGTAGCCTTGTAAAAAACTATAAGTCTTATACCCACGAAAATTAATACCGGTCGTGTTGGGTGGTCTATAATATATATACTAAATTTGAAGTCATTCGAAAGCACCGTTTAGACGCTTGCGTTCTTTCAACGATTTCCGTCCACGGGCCGTAATGTAAAACAATCCTTTTTTCTAGCCCTCTGAAAACCTCTATGGCCTATACACACCAAAATGAGTATCGGTCCTGAAACGATGACCTGTAATATATATTCCAAATTTTAGTTAAATGAAATGCACCGTTCAGGAGCTACTGTATTCACTCGAATACGCCTACACATATACATACATCTCGTAAAAACTGTGTAAATAAATTCAAAAGACTCCAAAACGTTTAAATTCATCAAAATCTTTAAAGGCGAATTTTTTCATGATTATACAAAACTTTCCTTGCATGGCACATTTTTGGAAAGTAAAACTCCCAGTTAGTTCAATTTTGTACTCTTCTACCAGAGTAATAGTATAATTTACGACGATCTTCAAAAAGAAATGTGCTTACACAGCGTGCATTCGTAAACGGCAAACTCGTTTCACGAGTTTTCGTAAGAAAACTGGAATGCGTGTGTTTAATTCTATCTGTGGCTATCATTTTTTTTTTTTTTTTTTGCCTTAACGCATAACTTCAGTTTTTTTAGTGTCATCGCCAAGGAGACGTGGTTGTTTGTATTTCACGTTTGTTGTTATTTTTGCTGAGGAGAGTTTTTAGTACAGATTCAATATAAAACAGACAGGATTTGTAAAAGAAAGAGTGGCCATAAACTGAAGTGCACAGATCAAAATTTAGAAATTTCAACTTGCATTTTTTCAAAAGTATTTAGCGAGAGAAGTTAAAATTTCGCTAATGATTGTTTAAATTTACATCAATCTCAACTCTAACAATATGTATTTTGAATTGACTAAAATGAAAAATGCAAGAAAATGATTACCTTTGAAAAATTCTTCATCTTCGTTGCAGTTTCTAACAGCTTCAGCAAACCTAAAATACTTTTCATAACAACGGACGCCATTTCAAAACAACTATACCTGCAGCAAATGTGTCCTCTCAACAACTGGATGAACTTTCTCCGTGCTCAGTTAACTTAGTTCGAAACTAACCGCACTCAGTTTTGTATACGAACGCTCTCGTTTATAAATTGAATGCACCCAGTCTTCTTTACGAACACCTTAGATGGAAACTCGTTTGGCGTTTACGAATCCGGCCTATAACAATAATGTGTTTCTAATGCACTTCGTTGACGGATACTGCTCTACGGATTCTTCCAAGTGTGTTCAATTCATAAAAGATATTCGTTAGCGATTAACTTAAACAAACTGTTTGATAGTCGTTCAGAACGCGACTGAAGCTAAATTGGCCTGTAGAAATAAACGGTAGAGGAATAAGGAAGATCGGCGAAGAATGTCGGATCCAGCTGATTTGCTGATGTTTCGATCACTAATATGGGGAAAGAAGAGTGCGTGTGCTTTCGGAAGAGAGAGTGAACAATGGTTCTGTTGATGAAGGCTGAACTGGAGGTGAGTTGTACCGATTTCATTTTCTGATTACTTTCATTCAACTAAGGATGTTGTTATATAAAAGCGGAATTTAGAATCCATTTTTTTAGAGCAGCAGTTCCCAAACGGTGAGATGCGTCTCGCTTGGTGGGCGCAGAGTGTTTGCAGGGAGGGGGGGGCTTAAAAATCGGGCAAAGAGCCAGTAATAATGCTTGTTTCAAAAAATCTTATTTTTACCTATCTAAAACATATCTGTTTTCGACTAAAATAGATATTCAAACTTTAAGGTGTTCATTGAAGAATAAGAAATAGCATGTATATTTTAAGAATGAGTCAGTTATTCTTTGCTGCGTTCACATCAAGTTAAAAGATTGGGAACCACTGCATCAGTGCTTATCCGTGGTCACGTGGTAATTGTCACAAGAGTGTATTGAGGAGTACCACAGACTTTTCTTCCTCCGTGTACAGATTGGGAACTGCTGCACTATTCTAGTATAGTGCAACGATACATAATCTCTAGAACAGCGGTTCCCAATCTGTGGGCGAACAATATGTATGCTGAGGAATGGGAGGGTAAGGGGCGCCATCGTAAGTTACTTTTGGCTGGGTTCATGCAATGTTAAAAGATTGAGAACCACTGCATCAGTACTTATTCGTGGTCACATGGTAAATGTCACAAGAGTGTACTTAGGAGGGACAGAAATTTTTCTTTTTTCGTGGACAGGTTGGGAACTGCTATACTCTATTAGTATAGTGCTGCGATCCATATTCTCTAGAACAGCGGTTCCCAAGCTGGAGGGCGAGCAGAGCGTATGCGGGGAGAGGGACAGCGAGGAAAACGCGCAAAGAACAAGTGATAATGCATATTTAAAAAGAAGTCATCTATTCTAGGGGCCATAACATCCGAAGATTTGAAACCGCTGTTCTAGAGAATATTGCACGTTCTTGTATCCGTTACTGTTGTTATTCTTTGAGTAAATACAATCGAAACTCGTTTATAACGAGCCCTGATAAAACGAGAACCCGGATTTTATGAGGAAATCGCAATACTCGGTTAGTACAACGTTAAGCCAACGTGAACGTAATTTGAATTCCAGATCCATAAAGGCCAGGCATATAGTATAAAAAAAAATTGTTGGCCTCAAAACTGCAATACTTGTTATTAAAAACATATATGTATACTATTCTAATAAAAAAAAAATCATGACAATTTGACAAGTTTATACCTATTGACAAAAATGTATTGTATTTTATATTATAGATATAACAATGCTTACAAATACAATGCATTTTCGATTGAAAATGACTTTGGACAGGGCCTGAAGAAGGCAGGGGAAGGCGGAGCAGCTGCCCTAAGTCCCCAGTTAATGAGAGGGCCCCAAATCAAGAAATGTCCTTGCTGCATTTTATAGAAATGATTCGTTTCTTGAAAAATTTTCCTTTCTCTCTCAGCTTAAAGAATTCTCTAAAAAAATTTACTAAATTATACTGAAAAAAATGTTTTAATAAAACATTTTGAGTAAAATAATGAATCATGTGGGTCGGTACCAAAGGTCCAGTTGAAATACAGTTCCAAGCATCCACAAGGGTAGAAAGCCTGGGAATAAAACAAGATTGTAAAAAAGTTAATAAAAAGGTCTATTCACCATAAAAAAACTAAAATTTTACGAAATTCAAAATGAGCATTGAACCAAATCCTTTTTAAAACGCTTTCTAAAAGAAAAAGGTAAGTTACCGCAACTATTAATAGTTAAAGAAATTTATTTTTGCGAGAGGAATTAACCACCTACTCAACTAAATTGATTTTAGGCGTCGTTCACTCGGTTAAGGAAACACGTATTTCCAATTAACGTACCCAGAAAAAACAAGTTTAATTTTTTTTATACGTTGAGTGTCAAATCTCCCGAGAATATTACTTTATTGAACTTGATTGACAAAAAAAATATATATATATTCAAGAATTAAGGTAATACTTAAATAGAACATACTATGTGGATTAAAAATAAAGTGGTTCGACTTGTTTCATCTGTTGTGTATAGAAAAAGCTCAAAGGTATAAAAGCGAAGCTTGGTTTAAAAACTTCAGTTAACCTACTGTGCCATACTGCAGCCAAACGGTTACATTTCAGTTTTCAGTAATTAAAAGAAAATTTTGTAGTTTTTTTTTTTCCTAAAATATGCATTTAATATAAATAAAAAACAATAATTAAAAGATTTCTTAGTTTTTAAAAAATGGTCTGGAGTTTTGGAAGGTTTCTCCAGATGTAACGTGATTACGCGTTAGTACTCCTTAGAAAGTCCTCCTACCAAGGCACCGCAATCCTTGCTAGATCGTTCAAGCGTAGCGTTGCCATAATTACACAAACCATAAAAATGTATGGCAACATTATTATTTGACCAAATTTTCTAGGGATGGACGCGAGACGACTTTTTTGCTAGACGAGACAGAAATTTACAGCTTTTTGCGAGACGAGACACACATTTTTAACATTACGATATAGGGATTTTTGCGAGACGAGACAAGCTTTTAGGCTATTTTGCGAGACGCGAGACGAAAAATAAGCGTCCATCCCTAAAATTTTCGATAGTTTTTTATTTTCATTGCTAAATGAAAAGAGATACAAAACTATTAAAAAAATGTAGTATTATGACTCAAAGAAGAATTAGGGTATACAGTGGAACCCCGATCTATCGTTCCCGCATTTATCGTTTTCCCGTATGGATCGTTTTATTTCTAGAGTCCCTGCACAAACTGTATTCAAATAACGTTAACAAAACCCGCATGTATCGTTCGTCAAAAATTCGCTTTCCCGCGTTCATCGTTGTAAAATGTTTCTTCTGACCGAAATGAAATTGAAGATGAGGTGGATCCATACGGCTTACAAATCTAATTATTTCCTGGTATGATATCTTGGGTTGATGATGGTATAGGTGAAGAGTTCTTACATCTACCAGGGATGAGTATGATGTGAAATGTAGTGATTCTATTTCCATTGATTTAGAAGTAACAACGTGCGGTATCCTAAGAATGGAAGAAATGGGGCGCAAAAAATTAAAATAATCGCGAAGAAGCTGAGAATAATATTCATACCGATGAGTTAAGGCAAACTTCCCTTCTCCAGACGTGTGAGTGCCACTTGGAATTATTAAAAAAGAAGGGAATGCTCCTTTCCCTGATATTGCAAAAGAGAAGATCCGCTGGAGACACCAGAGGCTGCGTTCCCGCATAGAGGTGGCTTCCACTGAGGGATGGGCCCATTCTAACGGTTCTTACGATCGATGACTGCTGTTCGAACAGAATCCATCATCCGTTCATCGAATAGTGAATATTGACTATTTCCACTGTGTGATACAGTATTGGCGGTTTCACTGTTCGAACAGTGTTCGCGATTTTTACTGTTCGAATACTATTCGTGTGGGGGGGTTGAGTGAGAGGGTTATTTTGGGTACGCAAAAATAGTAGGATCCTGTTCTGCGATGACTCACGCAGTTGTGATCTCACATGCAATTGAAACGTGAGCTTTTAACCCTCTAATGCCCACGGTAGCCTATAGGTTACCATCCTTTAAACGGTATTTTTTGAGAGGAAAATGTTTCAAATGCCATTTTGAAGTCACAAAACCGTTCATTGTACTTCGAATAAATAATAGTAGTTTGGGTGCACAGATGCCAGCCTTCATGGATGAAAAATATTTTAAAAGCATCTTGGATGACGTCAACAAAAAACATGTTTGAAATGATAAGTTTTCCTTCTATTCTAATAATACTGAATGTGAAGAAAAAATTATTAATTGCCATTTATGGATAAGAAAAAATATATGCTTTTTCACTCGATGCAAACTATTTTGTCCCATTCGTAATGTTCAGAAGAGTTCCAAAATCATGGTGTTTAAATTAAAAAACATAAATTTTAATTTTTCGATAATGTTTTATCCCATTTCCGTTATTCAACAATAAAGCACCCTTTCAGAGAAAAAAATAACTTTTTACTTGTGAATTTCTTATATTGAGCGTTAGAGGATATTGGTCCCGTTGCTTTTTCTAGCAGTTTCATAAAACTTCATGCCGGCACAAGACTCCGGATTCATTATCATTAAAGCGGCACACTCAAAAAAAAGTTGTTTGTACATCGGACGCCACCCATCTACCGGCATGTATTTCGACCCGCTGAATCCGAATTTCAAGTCAGTTTATGTTTTTAAGTCGGATTTTCTCAGATTTTCTCGATGAAAATCGCTCTCCTTATTCTGGTCATACATCATTTTTTAGAGATATTACATTTTTTTGCATTTTCAGATTTTGTACTTATATTTTAGGCATAAAATATACAAGAAACGTATTTAATCATGTTTTATAGATATTTTTTCATTTTTTTTAACTGTAACTTTCGTTATTCTATCGGTTTTTTGCGATTTTTTCAGAGTTTGAGGGATTCTAAGCCAACTGTATTTTAGATTCGTATTAAGCAAATCCAATTACATAAACTTCTCTTTGATTTGGGTCAACAAAATTTTTTTCATGAATACAATGACGATTTTTTGCTATTTTTTAACATTTTTCAAGGTTTTTTTTTCAATTTTTTGAGATTAGAATGGTTTATAATCTAAGTACACTTTAAATTTGTATTCAGCGGATCGAAATACATAAGAATTATGCTTGGTTTAGATTCATATTTTTTTTAATGACCATTTATCCAATTTTCGCTATTTTTTCAATTAACTCGATACTCGAGGGTCTACGGCTTAAACTGACTTAAAATTCGGATTCAGCGGGTCGAAATACATGCCGGTAGATACGTGGTGTCCGATGTACAAACAACTTTTTTTTGTGTGTGCCGTTGCTATCTCTCCCGTAAACAGCACAAGCCTAGCGCACTTTCACGAATTAGCATCTCAAGACCGTAAAGTATCAGAACTCTTACCCCACAAGCTATAATCCCGTTTGTCAACCGATGGTAGATTCAACACCCAGTTTCCAAGAAAGCGCTTAGAAAATTTTACATCTACTGTTTAATTGAGAATACAACCAATTTAACAGTTTAAATGACGTGATAATAAACACAGATGTCGGTACTCGATGTTAATTGTTCATTCTGAAAAGAACTGCGTTAACATGTTTGGAACGATGGGCGTAGCTAGGGCGTTACAGGAGGCAAGAAGGGGGCGTCCTGTTAAGCTGTTCTTAAGAACTAATTTTTGCATGTAAATAGTATATGATAATAATTGTATAGGATAAATTTGAACTCGCTGCGTGCCCGTTCTTCGCACGGTAGTGAAAGAACATTTCCCTTACACGTATAATTCGAATTAAACCCAGTGATGCGGAATCTAAAAAAGTGAAAAATTATTTATATCGTGATGAAACGTTGACGCCATGAGTGCAAATCTGAGATGACTGCAACAGGATGACACAAAAACTATGTCAGTGTCACTGGCGATCCAAAAAAGAAGCATCTTCTCTTGGATGAACTTGCCCAGGCTTTTTCTCGGTGGATTCCGTATCGTGGAACTGCTTCTATAAGTTGCACATGTAGCTTTGTTTGTATATCATACATAATATACAAACTCAATTTCCAAAAAACAGCATTATTTAACGTCCTCCCCCCATGACAGTCACAAGCCAATTTGGAAGCTCACCAGAATCCTTTTGTAGACATTTCGTTGTGTGAAATTTCCCTTCACGCCACTTACAGTCCATCAACATACATATAGTATCTATTAAAAAAGAAGGGAATGATCATTTCCCTGATATTACAAAAGCAGAAGATCCGCTGGAGACAGCCATAGAACTTGCACACGGGTAGAAGGGAAATGCGTATGGACATTCCGTCCGCAGGACATGGGGTCCGAAGGTCGGGAGGCAGGCAGATTTCCTTCGAGTGGGTGTTTCCAGAGATCCCATCGCTGGTAGCGTCCAGCTGTCACGGAGTAAGACTGGACTCCATATTACCGGAAAACGCGACAGAATCAGAAAGCAGAAACTGAAAATTGAGGAACTTCCGGTTTTTCAGTTTCCGTCAAGCAGAATCAAGGGCGGAAAACGGAGTTGAAAATGTTGAACTTTTCTGTTTCTGCCATGTGCCAGAAAATAGGAATTCGCCTGGATCCAGAGAAGCAGTCATCCAAAAAACAAGATGGTGTCCCATTTCGATGCGGAAGTACTTGTATCTCAGATATTATTCTTACTGTGTTATAAATTTGTATTCAATAAAAAAGAAAAAAAAGAAAAAAAGGAGATTTTCTTAAAACCAACGTTTTTGTATTTAAAATAGTACTTACTCTTCATCTGCAGTTCGGGGATCTTCATTCAATGAATGCTGTGCAAATTCCATATTTTTCTCTTACTAGAAAATGTTTTAAACTCATAATCAATGTCTACGTTTTTTAATTTCATGTGTTCTAATCAAAGTCGTCCTATTCATAAAGTGAATGCTCATTTTAGCGAGAAAATTGTTCTTTATTCGCGTATTTTTTTGCGCTGTTTCCATCATCCATTGTACGGAGCAATAAACGTTTTAAAAGGAAGACGATAGATGGCGCCTGCATCGTAGTATATGCTAAGGCGTATTTTGCTAGAGTTCACTCAAGTACCGACAGAAAATAATCCCGGCAAAAATTCTGTTCTGCTAGAAAGTTCAGCTTTCCGGTAATATGGACTCCAGGTCTAACTGTCATTTGTGTCTTGCGGACTCGAAAGCGCGCTCCGTTGTAACCAAAAATGCAGAGAATTAGAGGGATGAAGTCACACATATACACGTATTTAAGACACTTGCGGTTTTACGTTTTAGGATCCAATGAGCAGTACTAGCATGATCCCTTCTTTTTCTATAATTGTATACTATGACACGTGTTAAATATTGAGATAAAACTCAATTTCAGTTCGCAGATTTTTAGAAAATAAAATTTTTATTAAAGAATTTTTTTTTTAATGGAGCGTTTCACTATCTGCGAGGACAATCCAATTTAAAATGCACGTATACTTATTGATACACATTCTTAATGTTGTTCCAGTTATTTGAGGTACTACGCCGCTAACACACCATTGCATTACAATGAACACACGACGAACATAAGCAATCCACTCACATACCGCTTTCCATCTCGTGGGATGCAATGGATTATCCGGTCTTGAGCGCTTCTCATCACGTGCGGCCGGACACTCTCCCGGATGGACTCCTCTTCGCTAAGAGTCCGGAGGAGAAATAACCTAGAATCCCAAGAGGTACGGTCATCTGAAAATACACATAAACTAAACATGAACGAGGGAACAGCGGTATCGCTCACATTGCAAAGTTCATCCGTGGATATACTTGTTCTGTCACTATGTTATGTGTGTTTGGGGACTGAATAGCCTTTTTAAAACGCAATTATTACAAAATAAGAGACTGGAGTTGTTTCCTGGAGAGTGTTGAAATGAAATAGCACTTTCAGTTAGAAGATAATCTCTTTTCTCAAGCTTTCTTTCAAGGCAGAACGAGTAGAGCAACGTCACGTGTTCTTCGTTACTGGACTCATTGAAACGTGTCGATGTTTTAGAAAGAGGAGGGTGAGACGTATTTTCGATTCTCACGTATTTTAAGTGTCTCGTTACATTTACGAGACTATACATTTTAACATCACGATGACCCAATGCCTGCTTAGGGTTTATAAACCACGGGCAAAATATATTTATCTGTCATCTCAAAATTCCCCTACAATGATTTCTTTGGGTGGGAATTGGAATCGCGCAATTTTCTTTCCATAGCCTGTTAACCGTGACTTCAGTAGGACGTCATTATCACTTGCGACACCTCATTTTGACACGCCAATGATAATTTTGTTTTCATTTTCGGAAATAAAATGGAGCTGGAAAGAGCTAAAAATCACTTAAAAATCACGGAACGGGTGGATTTTCAGATTTTAAAAGTCGCGCAGATTTTCTATATTTTTTTACAAGATTTTGAAAATTTTCAGACCGATCAGTGTGAATGTCACTACGCTTTTCGACAATTTAATCAGTTTGGTTGAATGACGGTAAAATTTTTATTTTGGAGTGGATAAACCTGAATTGTGACAGTGATTCGCGTAACTATTCAGTGGAATAATTACCTCTGCATTAAAATATCGTCCTGTTCTACAATCAATAGAAACAAATTAGTTAAGGTACGCAAATGAAAAAAAGGTTGAGAACCACCGGTCTAAAGTAAAGACTCCCCATTTCAGGTAACCGTCATGTTCAAAGTTACTGGAAACGATTTCGGTTGCTTTAGATAAAATAAAAGTAAAATGTTATCGTCCATTTTTATGGTAAGGAGACTCTTTTGTAGGGATAAGAAAATATGTGTAACAGCTTGTGAAAGAACAGAAAAAAAGAAACTTAAAGTATTTCAAAGACATCGTTTTCGGCTTCAAAGGGCCGATAAAATAGTTCTTTATGTATAGACACCGGAATGGTTCACGGTATTTTATGGTTTACGTAGATAGCGGATAAAATTTGTAGCAGACTTTTTTTCATAGTTTTGGTAGGTTTTTCATCGTAGATCAATGAATAGTTGGGGGTGTTCTTTCAAACACATTTAAATTTTGATTGCAATGAAACTTTCTAAGGCAGGAGTGACCAAATTTTTTAGCATCGTGCGCCATTTGCTTTACAGGCGAGTTTAGAACAGACTTCAAGTCATCGTCATCAGTTCATAATCCGGAAATTTAGTTTTACCAGTAATCTAATGCAATGCTAATATCGTAACTTAAATCCGCGTGTAATCGTAATGTAGAAAATGTCATGCTAGATTTTGACGCGCAAAAATGCAAATTTTAATTATCGGACTGGTAAAATACGAATGTTAGAGTAAATTGAACCTCAGAAAAGCAGATAATCCCTAAAATTCGTAACAAAAACCACTGGTGGACTTTCTCATGGGTTCCATTCTTACTGTAAAATTGGATTGACAGTCAATTTTACTATAGATATATCATAAAAAATTTCAATAGCACTAAAACATTTTTAATTCCCTACATTAAATTGCGTTTGTTAAGCACTCTAATAAAATTTCCAACATTAATATAATTTATTTAAATTTTAATATAATGTTCTAAAACTTTATGTAAACTTTAAATATTTTGTAGCGTAAACTCTTTGTCGCGATTTATTCGAAAGGTGACTATTTTATTGCAGTGAACGTTTGTGCTTAGACTAAGGGGGAGAGGGTATCCATGGGCGCCCATAGAAATTTTTCTAGGGGAGGGGAGACGAGCTTCGAAAAAATATTTTTTAGAGGGAGGCCCAATTTCAAACTTTTAAGAATTTCAGTTCTAATATTTCCGCGTAGTTCCATTTCGTTGATATCATGAAACAATGTGCTAAATCACTTCCGGAGGAGGGGGAGGGGGGGTATCTTGCTCACCCATATGGGCATCCATGGGGGTATGTTCGATCGTGATATAAACTGTCTTCAGTAGGATGGGCAAAACTGAACATGAACTATCCACGACATGGAAAGCCATTATTAAAAACTATCCACTCTCAAAATACGGAGTTCACTGGGAACGATAAATACGCTTAATACATTTTCTTTCTGCTAAAACTCTTTCGCATCGCTGTATAAATCATTTTTTGTTGTTAGAATATTTCACCCTCGTCGAACACCGCAATCAAAAATAAAGTAAACCTCATTTTAGTCTCAGTCACTTCTTATCGGCCGGGCTTAGTTCTTAAAGCTTGGTTTTCATTCATTCACGAAAAACATCCCCCCCCCCCCGTCATATTCTGGGAAAAAAGTGAAGATTTGAAGAATAATTTCGAAGGTAGAAAAAAAAAACCGATGTGTTTCTTCGAGAAAATATGAAGAAAGAAAGAAAGAAAAATTAACCTTTTTTTTATTATTCTCTTCAAAAAGCACAGCGCTTCAATTGCAATAGGGCTGAAGTTGTTTTTCTTTTTTCATCATTCAAAAAATAGTAACAGATTACATAAAAATTCTGTTTTTATTTTTCGGTCTTTTAATTCTAAATAATATTGGGAAATGTTCATCTCTTACTCTTCATTCATCTTGTGCTACTTTGTGGATAGAAAATACGTGGTGGAAGTGTGTTATTGTTTTGGTTTAGCTTCACCATTGGCCTCTACTATGATAGATAGTTGGTTTTGGGTGGGTCCAAAATTTTATAACAGTAGAGAGCTATTCAATTCCAGTAATGGGTAGTTATATAGTTATTCTCTTTAGAAAAAACACACCAGTTCAAATGAAATACGGCTGAAGTTGTGAGTCGTTTTTTTTAATTAAAAAATCAGGAGTGACTCCACTCGACTTTCCGACCACTTACGATTAAGATCATGACCAAGCATTTAATTAAATTGTAATCGGTGAATCATTCAGCAAAAATTCTTATTTCTTTTACTATTTGAGCTCAATCGAATGTACCGTTGAAACAATAGCGCACTTTCAAGAATTCCCCCACAATAGGCCATAATGTAAAAGAAATCTTTGTCATACCCTGTAGAAAAACTAAAGGGATGTGAAGACCTATTCACATCCAAATCAATACCGGTCTTGCGACGGTGGTTTATGACCTATATACCCAATTGGAGCTCAAACGAATGCCCCGTTTAGGACCTATCGTGTTCACTCACACACACACACACACACACACACACACACACACATACATACATCTCGTAAAAATAGCATGAATGAATTCAGAAGACCTCAAAACGTGTCGATACACCCATATCTCGAAGTCAAATTTATTCATGATGACAATACTTTCCTTACAGGGTACCTGTTCGGAAAGTAAAAATTGTAATGGATTACGTAGACATTCTGTTTTTATTTTTTGTTTTTCAATCTAAATAATGCTTCGAAGTTTTCATCTCTTACTCTTCATCAACTTCGTTGTTTGTGCATGAAAAAAACCCTGGAGAAAGAATGTTTAATTTTGGATGAGCTTCACCATTGGCCTCTATCATGATGTAAAATATCGTGGGTCCAAAAGTTTATAACAGTCGAGAGCTATCCATTTCAGGCAACGGATATGCATTGAATACGCTTGAGTTTCATTCTTCAAAATTAATTGTATATTTTCAAAATGTATCATTTTTATTTGATTTATTTTGTGTGGAATAGATTCTTGAAATTCATGTTCTGCAAGTAACTTTGCTAGATTTTCGAGATACTTGAAGTTCGAATGGAATAATTCCCTTCCGAGAAATAAACTCAAAATGAATCAACCTCAGGCTGAAATTGAGATGGAAATTTCCATTCCGGTAAAGTATTACACCTCACTATTTTCTAGGTTTTAAGGCTTATGAAAAATTTCACTTAAAGTCCCCGCCCGTTCCTGCAAATTCTTCATCGCCCGAAAACACTTTTCTCTGACCAGGAAAAAAAAATTCGTTTAATAAAGTTGATAAAAACAATTTTTCGACAGTCAGCCCCCTTTGTGGGAAAATTCATTTTGGATTGAGTTGCTTAGTTTATTTAAGTTTAGAAAACTGATATAGAAGATTAGGACTTATTAAATTTTAAGATGATAATAATAATAATAATAATAATAATAACGTGCAGAAAGCGTTTGTTTTGAAACTACTGTGGGATATATTACGGTAGGATCACTGATCCTTAAGTTAGATGCAAGGCTTCTATTGAAAGAGGATGCATACAATTAATATACGCGAAATACTTATTAACATGGCATACTGCGCTTGAATAAAGTTATCGTAGCAAATACTCTAATAAATCATTTCTTCGTAATTTAGAATTGCGGTTATATAACTAAAAACAAATTGAAAGTTGTTGTTTGTTCCTAAAAATTAGATCCATTCCTGCATAATCTGGAATGCTTAGTTTAAAAATTGAATTCCTCCGTAGTTCAGCAGAAGAAATTGGTTTATTTATTTTAATCTCGTGAAAAATGTCAGACTGTGTTATCTCAAGGAGCTATTAAGAACGGCACCAATATCGTATGCATTTTGATAGGACGCAAATTGTGTGCCGAAGTTTATCCATTTCTTTAATTTATGGGCTATTGCCTTTGACTGCTGTAAAAGAAATCCGGTTTATAGAGTGAGTTCACCCATTTAGTTTCCTAACTGAATAATATTATAACTCAGGACAACGCTTCAAAACTATTTATAAAAAATATAAAAGTTTATTCTTTCAAGGAAGTTGTCAACCGTCGAAATGAAGAGATTACAGACTCAGAATTTCTTTATTGAAATTCGAGTTTAAGTGTTTTGCAAAAGTGTCATTTTACAGCGATTTTCATGCATGTTTTGAGCTTCAAGTATTTTAATACTTAAAAATATACTTATTTTAACATGTTATTCACAGTTTTTAACTGTATTCTACTCTCTTAAAAATTTAGAGTGACATTGTCACTCTTACAAAAAGTCACCGGCAAATGATCCCAGATAGAGTGAGATAAGAGTGAGAAAACTGCATTATGACTCTTCATCGATAGGATTCTGTCACCCTAACTGCAAGAGTGAGACAATGTCACTCTTAGAGTAAGGGTGAAGGCGCTATCTGCTCACTCTAGTGAGAGAGTCACCACATTTCCCATGATGCGTTCACTTCAGCAGGAGTGAGTGCGTTGCTTCCACACTCAAACGACGCCATATTGGAATTGGACTGCAGTTGCGAAGTACCAACTGCATACAAGTAATGGAATACTTTTAGCTAACACAAGTAAGTAAAACCTTATAACTTTTCAATTATTGTAAATGTTAGTTTAAAATTTGATAATTCACAACATATAAGATACATTGATTCAGTGTCGGATCCATTAGGACTCCAGCTCTTCCGACAGACATTGCTTTGGTTAGGGTTAACATTTTGCTTTACTATACATTTTGTTTTTAAGACTTAAACAAGCCTGCTTCTTTTAATTTTATACCCTTCCGAGAAATTGATCTTTGGATCCGCCTCTATACTTGATCGTAGTATGTTATTTATGCTTATATAGCTGAAATCTTGCATTCGTTTTTTGTTTCTGTATATAATATTTGAGCATGTTTTGATGCGTGTTTGTAAATCGGTGGTGCAGTCAGGATTTTATTTCGGGGGTGGAGAGGGCTCTAACCTGTGTATCAAATTGTAAGCAAGCTGTTTCAACTGTAGCCTCAGTATCAAATTTTAAACTAAGTAAAGGGTCAGATTTTTAGGAAGGATACGCGCCTGTTGCAAATAGTATAAACAAAATTTTAAATCAAAAGCAGAAAATAATGATCAATTATATATTGTATGCAATTTATATTGAAATAAATTACAAACGTGGGAAAAAAATATTTTGTGATTAAATTTCAATATGTCTATGTGCATCATTTTATCTTATTGCACACTCTAGCACAGATTCACGCTTAGAATATACATATATACGTTGTTAGATCAAAATAACCGCTCTGTTGTTGTGGTGTAATATTTCCCTCTCCACTTTTTACACATACACAAACCTCTCTCTCATATGGTAAAGTGGATAATTTACGATCGAACACCCCAGATGGCCTCAGGAAAGTCCACTTTTAAATCAGGGAAACCAGCTGAAAGTAGCAGGTGATTCAGAATGTGTGAGCTTTCATTAGTAGTACGAAAAACACAAGGGATACTTGTGCTGGTAAACTGATTCAACGCGGAAAAAAAGTTATTGTTTTTGGTGTTAAATGCGAGATTTTTGGAATTGAAAAGTTTGTATACTGTTTAAGGATAATTCAATAGTATAGTAACGGATAAGTTTAATATTACTGGTAATAAAGGTAAGTGTTACAATATTAAATTTAGTAATACAGTATTAATTTTAGAGCCTTGCAGATTTTGGTATGGTAGATTTTATGTCTTCTGTTGTGTATCAATATTGGTAAATAAAATTCTCAAATTGGTAAAACTTACCTTTTAGCCTAGATACCAATTCAAAATAATGCTAATTTTTTTCTATTGAATTTAATTAACATATGAAATATATCCACAATATTGGCTATATACTGGAAATGTTTCTGAAGTAATTCCATTACTGATAAAGTTTTTAATAGTAGCAAGTTAGTAGTTAGCCCAAATATCTTTACAATGTGTTCACAATATTAAGTAAAAATTCGAAATATTTATAATGTATTCTTAATATTGACAAGTAATTTTTAAAAATATTTTTATACCATTTTATTATTTTTCTAATGCTAATATACTCAATCCTTCACATTGTTATTATATTGGAAATAAAAACTAATATTGGTAAAAATTAGCAACATTTATCCATTATATTGTCCATGTTAATGAATTAAATTAAATATATTTAAAATGTATCCACACAGTATTGTGTGTATATTATAAATTTCCCTCATATTGTACTAACAAATATTTTTAATGTGTCAGCATCTTAATATCACAGTAATGGTGAATTAAGACTGTTTATCTACTGTACATTATTTCAAAATTTAAAATCTGATAAATAATTTTAGGTGCATTTATGTACAAATTGCTGAAAAATATATTTTAATAATTAAGTCAAATACTACTGAAAATCCTGTGATGATAAGACCATGATTATCACAGGAGCAAGGAGGGCACATGCCCCAGACACCCCATTTTAAGGGGTCCTTAAATTTTTTCAGAATATGAATTTAGTTTATTAAATTTTCATTCTAAGATACTAAATGCCTGGTTTTTTTTTTCTAAAAGTTGGATGTGTGTGTGGCAAAATAGATCCCAAATGGATGAGCCGATTTTAATGTAGTTTGTTTTATTTTAAAGATGGTATAATCAGAACGGTTCTTCATTGTATTTGATAATATTCACTTCATCTATTCCCCTTAAATAAAGCTTACTTTACACTTGTTCAGTCTAAGACAATTCAAATAATATTGTTGACATTCAATTAATTTTGATTGCTGAATTATTTCTGTAATGTTATGGAAAAAGCCATGCTTTGAGTTGCATTTTTTTAAGACTTCATTTTTAATAAAGGTTATTTCACATATTGCATAGGAAATGTTCATAAACTTAAAATTTATCTAGCATATTTCATTTTAAATTCATTTAATCAGAACATATCTTTGCAGATTGAAAAAACATACTTAAGTGGGGGGGGGGGTGGAGTGAGTTTGGCTTAGGGACGTATCTAAACCTTAAAAATTTCAAGCTGAACTTTCAAAATTACCCACGAATATGTAATTTTCTCCATTTCTTATGTTTACTTATTTCGAGGGTGGCTGAAGCCCCACCAGTCACCCTCTGGCCAAGGACGTACCCAGGAAGGGGGGTGGGGGTCTGTAACACCTCCGAAATTTCAGTTTTTATTAACAAAGCAATAATGGTGAAGTCTTTTTGTGAAAATTTCTGCCTTTTTCATCGTTTGGACCCCCTCCGAAATTTTTGGACCCTCCCAGAATTTTTTTTGGGGTATGTCCCTGCCCCTGCTCTCCTCTCCTAGGGGGGGAGCAAGTTCCCTACCTTGAGCCCCCCCCCCTTATGGGTGCCCATATCATTAATGTTATATTTTTCAAGTATTTAATATTATTCTGTGGTTTTCTGAACTTGCAGGTAGCAGAACAGATTTCATTATTTATTGACATTGTTGAGAAAGCAGACAGCATGGATTTCAGAGTTTGGGTCTTCTACTGGGTATCATTAAGGGTAAATAAATTTATGATATTGGTAAAATTTACTTAAAAATTCAAAATAATTTTAATCCTTTTTCTACTGAATTTAAATGAAATGTATCTGCAATATTGCCTATATTTTGGAAGTAGTTCTGAAGTAGTTCCATTACCAATAAACTTTCAAATAGCACCTCACAGGATTGTAAAACATTGAAAACCCAAACCAGTATTTTTACATAGCAGCAAGTTAATATTTAGCCCAAATGTATTTAAAATGTATCCACAATATTAGGTAAACATTGGTAATATTTCTAATGTATTCCTAATATTGACAAGTAATTAATTTTATAGTATTTTTATTTTTTCATGTTCATATACTTAATTATTCAATATTATCATTAAATTGGAAATAAATACTAATGTAAATTGTAGCAAATTAATATTTACCCATTATATTGTCAATCTTAATGAATTTAAATTAAATTTATTTAAAATGTATCCACAATATTGGGTGTATATTTCAAATATTCCTCATATATATTGCACAAGTATATATTTTTGATATGTTAGCATCTTAATATATTATTACTTGCGAATTATCACTGTTTATCTCTTACACATTATTTTTGCATTTAAAATCTGAAATAATTTTAAATGCATTCATATACAAATTTCTGAAAAATATATCTTAATAAATAAGTCAAATATTACTGAAAAATTTAATGTAATATGATTGTTCCCTGATTATCATGGGCAAGCGGGTAAATACTGTGGAAAATACAGAAAGACAGTTGTCAGAGTCGGTGAAGAAACAAAATGTAAGGGGGCCCCCATTTAGACCCATACTTCTGACTCAAGCGACTTTATGTCGTAATTGCTGCCTGGATTTGAGATGGGGGGGGGGGGACTGAAGCCCTATAGCCACTCATCCCATTACCCCTCGATCTACCACCGAATCATTTGTTCTTGTGATAATGTTTAAATGTAAATTTTAACTTTAGACTCCTACCTTGGGTGGTCATTAGTTAAATATATATAAATTGATAATAAATGAATATTCATATAAATTGGTTGCTTTAGAAAACGAAACTTTTAGAATGTTTTTTATGTACTGAATACTCATTTTCTTGAAATATAGGAGAGTTAATAACAGCGATGACTGGGTGATTTTTCAAGAACCTTTGATAAGGGTGAATACTACTTTGGATGTCTTTAGATATAAGTATGTATTTATTTTTAATTATTTACTGTTTCAGTGTATTTTTAAATTTGGGAGTTAATTTTATATTCATATCATATGTTATAAATGTTCCTTATACACATGTCTGTGTGAATTTTATATTATTATTATTATTTGCATTGCAAAGCATCCCATTTTAGAAGAATGTATATCTTAAGCACTGAATCAGATGGGTAGTAGATTTCTCACAAAAATTGTGTTTCATTAAGTGTCTCACTGAGTAGAAACAAAATGTTTCAATCAAGTTATTATTTTTTTTTTACAAGAAATAATGCAATTTCTGAACAGGTTTTAAAAGAATTCAACTATGTCAGAAATTTGAAAATTCAGAATTTCTCTTCACAAGCTGTATTTATGGCAATACAAATGGTTAATTTATAGAAGTGAAATACTCAGAGAAAAATTTATAACATATTGTATTGTCCAAAATAGAGGGAGAATTAGCCATCAGATACAGTTTCCACTTTCGTGAATTTCTCCCTAAAAATGGGATAAGACCTGCAGTTTTGTTGTTCTATAAAAGTTCATCATGCTGTCTATGAAGAAGCATTCTGAATTATACCGAGTTTTTGAGAAGCCTGTCTTTAAAGCTTGCAGAGCCAAGTGATGAATAAAATATGTTACAAGAAAAACTGATTGATTTTGGCTGTTTATCACTTTATCTTTTTATTTTCTAGTACTCTGAACTGGTCCTGTGGAAAACCATTGAATTTTTGTCAGTGGCATGCTGTAAAAGAGAAGAAACTATTGGCAATTATAAGTGGTATTCATATTTTTGTTTTATTTGTTTATTTATTCTTTAAATGTTCTTAATTACTAGTTCAAAGTCTGCATACTTTTGATCTCTGCGGTCTAATTTTTTCAAAGCTTGTATCGCATAATTTCATAATTGTCAATAACTTTTTTTTTTTTTTTTTTTGAGATGTTTACTTTTTTGTTTAGTTTATTTTTTTCTTATTTTCCAAATTGATTTATATGTTTTTTTTTTTTAGTTTTTTTTTCCCTAAAGTGATGTTACTTTGGGGCAGTTAGTGACTATGTATTAAATTTTATAAATTTCATGTAAATTGAGAAAGTTATTAGGGCTGTTCTTAAAAGAAAAAAAAGTATAACTTTTGGTAAAGTTACATCAATGAGTAAAACAATAAATATTTATACAGTAAAATTCAATGTGGTATTCTTTATTAAAGCATTTGACCCAGGCAACTCTTTAGTATATCATTTTATGTTATGCTATATTCTGTCATTTATTTAATCTCTATTATATGTAAATTTTTTATGTCAAGTTGCATATTTGACACCAAGTTAATAAATTGCTTGCAAAATCAAGTCTTATTTGCAACATTTTATGAAGTAACAATGAAATAAAGTATAAAAATATCAATTTTTAGTCCCTTCAGATTAATTTTTTTACTCTGCACCCTCACTACCTCTTAAAAATATGTTGTAAGTAAAACCTTGAAACTCCTGTAACTGATATTATTATTATTATTATTATTATTAATGTTGTCACTGCTGTTGTTGTTTTAAAATGTAAACTGTAAAATGCTACTTTCAGAGATGAGATTTAAGAATTTAGTTTAATATTCAGACCTTTTTCCAATGTTTATAAAGAATTCATTTTTTTTCAAAAATTTTCTGATTTTTCAGTAAGGCAAATGTTCTATAAAGTAAGATAGATTTAGTATCAATAAAAATTTAAAATATTTATTGCTCTTGAAATTCATAAGTTATAATTGCTCTCAAAAGTTGTTTGGACATTCTTTCAGACTTTTTTTCCTTTTTTGTTAATCTTCATATCTGTACTTTGTACAAACCAAATCGAAAACTAGCCTACCAGTTTCGACACCATATTACATGTCACCATTAGTGGTAAAAAACAGATGAAATATATTATTTTTAAATTTTACTAATACAATATGTAAATGTAAACTTTACTTCCTTAGTAAATTCAGATTTTTTAAGTCTGCAGTATTCACAAAGTGTAATACCTTGTCAGTGTTCACATGTTGTCATATGTATATTTGAATATTACTCAAAAATATCTTTAGTCTAGTTTTTAACTGACTTCAA
>JAWZYV010018761.1:0-26729 GCA_038373885.1 Cheiracanthium punctorium
TTTTCAACCTCATAAACACATACCAACATTCATTTTTATCTATAACCAGTGTTATTATATATACCAGTCTCAAATAAAATCCAGTTTCAAATCTAAGACTCGCCAGAGTGCCAACATACGCCATTTTGCAAGAGTTTTTTCAGGGAATCATTCGAAGCATTAACTTAGCAGCAATCAATATGGGAGATGGTTCGACCGCCAGAGTAAAGCACGCATTTATTTGGAAAATGGAATCCCTTAATACAGCCGAATTTTATAAAATTATCAACTATAATAATTATCAAATATATATATAAAGAACACAGGTGTTCTTTTACGACGAAGGGCTTGGACTGATGAAGTTCAAAACAATTTTTGAACGAAACGTGCGTATCCTCTTACCTATTATTTCTTATGTGTGTTTTTTACAAAGTTTTTTAATTACTTTAAAATTAAGATATCTCTGTTTCTTAAATTGTTACCTGATATTAAAGAAATTGTTAAAATTACGAGCAATACTTCAAAGTTTATAACATTTTAAATCAAAGATACCATTTAATTTCTTTTGATTTAACACGAAAATTAAAACTTCAATCAACGCTTTTCTTTCTTTCTTTCTTTTTTTTTTTTAAATTTAGATGAAATCAAATTTCTCCCATTTTCCAAAATTATATGTTTGAAGTTAAGTTATTTCAGCTACAATTATCCAATAAAAAAATCCTGTAAAAATTATTGGCTCAGATCCCTTTAATAACGTACAAAACTTTTCTCTTTTTTAATGAACGTGTTTCCAAAAAATTATGATTAATCATCGAAATAATTTTGAATCTGGAGTAGTAAAAAATTTATTTTTCATGCATCTGCATTTTTCAGCCGCATTGTGGATGTAAATTAAAACTATATGAACTTCGGAAAACAGTTCCAAGAGCTTCTGACAATTCATTTATATTAATAAAATTCTGCATTTGACGATTAGTTCGCATAAATTTGAGCACCTAATGACAATTAAAGATTCTTTTTCCTATTTAATAAGCGATTTAATTTTAAATGGTGTTTGATATTTTAGTTACTGCCTCATAATTGACGCTTTTCTAGCTAAAACATTTATCTGCGATGCTCTTGTAAATATGAAGGAAAAATTGCATTTTTATGAAATGAGCAGAAGTAAGGCAGAAACCAATGCAATTTTTTAAAGGAGTTTTTGCGATTAAATAAAAGAAAATAATAAAAAAAGAAAGCTTTAAACGGCGCTCGCATCTCGTTTTTTCTTCTTTGCTTCGTGCTCCGCTGAATAGAAATTTAATTAGGCTGGAATAATGAAGAAATCCTGCCAGTTTCTACGATATTTAGTCAATAATAATGGCCAAATAATTGAACCAATTTAATCATCTCTTCTTTTACATCATCCGGGTCACCTTAAAGAAGTAATCATTTTGATTAAGTATTTCCGAAACGATAGGAGGAAACACGCACCTTTTTATCGACTGACAAATTGATATTGGTTTATCGGAGGTAAATCTCCTTGCTCAAGAGAAGAACTTGCTTTTATTAATTCACAAAAATGAAGAGAAGTGATGAAAGTAGTTTGTGGATCTTCCGAGAGTATATTTTTTCCCCCTCTTCTTCTTCTTTCGTTTTAATGAAATTAATGTTTTAGAGTGTGTCTGCAAATTCGTCTGCAAGTCGTGTTTCTTTACCCTTCTTTTTTTCCTTCGCTTCTTGGGTCATATTCAGAGTAGTTTAATCTTTTTGGAGGTTTGTTAGAGACTGATGACGTCAGTTCTATGATTAGTGAGGTTATGGATATCAAATTAATAGATACGTTGTCTGCTTAAGCAACGACAGATCTTAGAAAAAAGCATGGTGCAGAAAGAATTTGGCTGAATGAATCAAACTTGGTTAAATCGACATGAATTCTGTCACTTAAATATGTGGTTGAATTTTACAAACGTTTCCCGAAACAGTCACGTATTTAACTTTAGAGATATGAGTACGGGGAGGTGGTATCAGCTGTCTTCAACATTGGACGAAATGAAGTAACTGCGAGGGAAGTTCTTCAACCTCATGAAGCAGTCTTAGACCAAAACATTTAGTTGGTCCCTCTAAATGTTTTGGTCATAACTTGTCTGCTGGTAGTTATGTTTTGGTTTTGTACATAACAGTAAAAGATGTACAATTTTACGGAGTCAGTAGACTTTTTCTTTTACCGTTAAGAAAAATAATATTTTCGCACAGTTCACGACATTTATATAATTGCATGATACTGATTGCATTTAAAATTTTGTAATATGGTAGCTCGGTTACAGTTTTGGCTTCATTGTCTGATAGGTGATGCTAACTCCACATATTCATATCTCCATGCGTTAAACAGACTTAATGAAATATGCTCAATTTATGAACTCCCAAAAGCCCGAATTTTAACCGTTTGAGGCGCAACCCTTTCCCAATGCTGAAAAAAGGGCAGCCGTTGCCATCGCTCGACTTAACTACCAGCAAGATGGCGGTTTTTTTGACGCAGCCTTTTGACGCAAGCCTTTTTTTGAAGCAGCTGGCTGTGCTCGCACAGCCAGCTGCGTCAAAAAAAGGGTCTCTAGATCTGTGGCACGCAATGAACGTTTCGATCGTCCGCCATCTTGCTGGCAGTTAAGTAGAGCGATAGCAACGGGGGCCCTTTTTTCAGCATTGGGCTGTTCTCGCATTCTTCCATTTTTTAGCACATGTCAGTGCTGTTAAAAATAATCGTAACAATTTTTTTACGGAAATGATGTGCTAAAAAGTAAAGGATTCTCGTGGAGATATGTCACCCGCAACTATTTTTATAGACATCAAATCTATTCTTCGTGACGGGCAACAGTCAAAACGTCAGAGTTTGGTGTTCCCAGAGCGGGAACACTGCGCGTTAAAGGGTTAAACACGTTCGCTGCTGATCAAGCAACAGTCACGAGTGTAAATGAATGTGTGTAAGCTATGGAAAAAATATTTTTAGTGATTACTTCTCAACGACATGACCGATCATTACCATCTCGTTTCAGTATCAACTACACTGGCGCTACTATCACCGGGTCAAACTTGGTGAAGATCGCATAAGCGGTCTCGGAACAAGCCAAAAAATGTTGCAAAATTCGAACATAGAGATTCAGTGACTTTCAGTGATCCTTCCTAAACGACATGACTGATCAACACCATCTCGTTTTAGTATCAGCTACGCCATAGCTTCTATGACTGTACCAAGTTTGGCTTCGCATAGGCGGTCTCATTCTGTCACACCTTAGGTCCGGGTTCGAGTCCCAGCGTGGGCATGGATGTTAATTTGTCTGTCCCTTCAAAGGGGGTAATGTTGGCCGCCTACTGGGCTCCCCCCTAATAAAATGAACGCAGTATCTTCCGGCAGTTGTAGTGGACAATGCCTAATTGGCAAGTGTCCTCCGCCCGTTTAAAAAAAAAGAGAAGGTGGTCTAGGAGGAGCAAGCGAACAAAAATCGCTTTTCAAAAGTTTCTTTAAAAAATCATTATTGTTTATCATCAACTTACAATACGTACCTTTAAAATTAGCGAGACATAATATTCATAATAATGGCATATGTTGGATAATTCGAAGTGAAGATGAAATAATTCGCGATGCAAAATCTGCCAATCTGCCAGGGATATGTATTCATAAAAGTTATGTGGGGAATTGTTTTAATGGGCAGCATAATGGGAAATGATTACCGACTGTGCGCATGCGTAAACCGTCAAACAATAACCAGTGAATGAAAAGTTGCCATTGGAGGGAAATATAGCCAAATTTGGTCAACGATTATATGGATGAAAAGGGTATTCACCGTATGGTGTAGGCAACGAAGCCTGAAGACCTCAATCCCATACACCACTTGTGGATTACTCTAGGATGAGCCAATTGCACGTGCCTTGATAACTCTACTTTTAGGGCCCTATCAAAAACGGCTCTTCAGGAAGAAAGGTCTGAGGTCTGCGGAGGATTGGATGCCGACCCAAATGGGTTTACACCATTGCTTGCCAATCTCCAAGTGTAAGGTTACTATCCGGTGAAACCCCGTACAGGGACCAGGCCCGGCATTTCTGCGGGTCACAGAGCCCTTTTTTGCTTTCAAAGTACAGAAGGTTTTTTCAAATTTTTGTCAACTTACAAAGTGCAGTTCAAGCTGTCGCTGCCTGGGCAGTTACAAGTATATATTTCAATGTGAAGTTAATAATTTTTACAATTGTTATATATCTTTTTTTTTTCAATAACAATTTTTTTGTTGTAAAATTATTTATGAATACCTTGGTTATAAAAAATAACAATACATATAAATATTTTGTAATAAAATTAATCATATATATTCCAAAGCGGGGAAGGTAGTCAAACCCAGGCAGCGCTGTTGAATTATTAAACAATAGCAAGGTTGAGCTCAAAGTTTTACACAAAAAATCTTGGATTTGTAATAAAAAAGGTAAATAAAAAGAAACAAATTTCAGAAAGAGATCATAACTCAGATAAATTAATAAAATGAGTAAACTATTGTACTGGGATAAATTGAGATTATACAAATAAGACTACACAAAAAATCGTGTATATGACAAAAAATCGTGTGTATGAGACTACACAAAAAATCTGTATATACAAGGCGAGAACAAAATGAAATCTGAGAATCTGGACCCGAATCCGAATGCGAAGATAAGTAAAGTTGTGTATTTTGGAAAGATGATTGGTAGTTTTCAAGAAATTATAAACATTTTATTATCTTATTTTGTAAACTATGAAAGCGTAGTATGCAGTCTGTCCATGCCGGTAAAGATTAGGAAGAAACTTTTTTTAAATGGCAACGTGTCGTAAGATTACATGAAAATACATAGTGTAAAGAATTAGAAATTCATTCAATGAAATGACCATGGTTTGTGAAAAGTATAAATAGATTCCTGTGTGAAAGACGTAAATCAGTTGAGACTTTGGGGGAAGAATTTAGAAGTATATCTAGCTGTGCCAGTCATTAAGAGAGTTTTGTGTTAAGGTCTGTTTTAGTGTCGCTGGAGAAATTTGCAATTCATTTTGTTGAGAGGAACCAAAGATAGTGCCATCTTTGCTAGACAATCCGCCAGTTCGTTCTCCAGAACACCTTAAATGACTCCCACCAATCATTGATCAGTACCCTCACGATGTGACTCGATCAGCTCGGTGTGACGCTTGCATAGCTCCTATTTTGACCAGGGTTGATTTCATCAGCATATCAGCTTAGATTAAACTCTTGTGGAAATATTTCAGTAACCATTTTATAGTGTTGGGCATTAATGTACCATTCCCATGTTTTGTGTTATGGCAAGCCAACAGGAGGTTCATCTGATGGGGGGGGGTTGCCTTTTGGTGGGGGACTTAAGTCTGGGTTTAAGGGGTTTTAAAGTCCGAATTCCCATAAATTAAACCTATTTTTAATCGAAAAATCTCATTTTTTTATGTTTGTAACCTTCATTTTGGACACTAGTTTATTTATTTTTTAAATAGGTAAATATAATTCTAGTCGTATATTATATTTTTGAAGGGAGTAAAAGAACTGTTTAGCATTATTTCTGAAGAACACATAATTTTGATGGAACTCAGTTTATTAATTTTGGACACCCGTGTTTTTATTTCTCTATAGTTGAATTGGTAAATATAATTCAACACGAAGATTCTACTTTTGAACGAAGCAAAAGGATTAAGTGCCATTGTTTCTAAAGATCAAATGATATCACTTTAATTCAATCCATTAATTCTGGACCCCAGTGAATTTATTTTTTAAGTTCGAGTGGGTAAATATAATTCGACTCATGCATTATATTTTTGAATGGAGTAAAAGGATTATTTGGTATTGTTTGTAAAGAACAAATAATTTTGTTAGAACTCAGTTTAAACTAAAAAAAAAAAAAAAAAAATGCTATTCAATACCGTTTCCAACAATATTTCAAAAACTTAGTTTTTCCAATTAAGTAAAACTTTTACTATCAAATAATTAAGATAAAATTGCAGCTTTAATTAACTATGGAATATTCCTCTCTTATTTTTCTCCGTTTCTAGTTTTACGCATGAAAAAGATAATTAAGAATGTGCAGGTTTAGATTTTTTTTTTCAAAAACAAGATTTAGAAAAGTGTATTTAATAATTAAAGAGTTGCACACACACGGTGATATTTTTGAAAAATAACCTTTTCCCCCCCTTCTTCTGAAATATCGTTATATGGTAGTAAAGAATATCCGACATGATTAATATCTTCTAAGACAATTTATTAAAAAAATCTAATACAATCTGAAATTAAAACCTTGTTAGTTCGAAAAAAAAGTAGTTAAGAAAAGTGAAATTTTGATCAAGGAAATCACTTGTTTAAAACGCAATTCTTTCTTAAGGTTCCTGGCAAAATTTGCTTAAAAGGTGGGTCAATATTTTTGCAATTTCTTTTAGTTTTTAACACACTCGAACAAGGTTGAAAAGTGTTTATGATTTCGGTTTGTCTGTCTGTTCGTCCGTCCGCCCATGTTCTAACTAACGTAAGTATGCATCGATTACTCCGTAATTTCTACGCACAATACCAACTACCCTATTGAAAATGGTGTATGTAGCATTATTAGATGTTTTAGAGAATTACTCAAATGAATTAAAATGCATTAAGCTGTATGGGCAGTCATTTTTTAAAGCGTAATTTTAAGATAAGGGATATTTCAAACGAATTAATATACGTTATTGAGAAATACAAGATACAGCCGTCCATCGAAAACACAGCTTCTATCTTTCTACAGTTCTTTTACAGGGTCTTGGAAAATTAAATTAATAACTATACAATTTTTTTAAATTATCTCTAAAATCGCGCCGAAGTGTAAAGGTTTTGTGTTTTGGCCTGCCCCGTGGCTGTCGATCTAAAGGTCTGAGGTTTTGGGCAATTTTTTCCAGATATAATGTGAATACTCTTCAGGAAGCCCTAAAAAGATCCTGCGCTCTAGAAATATCCACTTAGGAAGATAGCCCTTGTGTCACTTTTCCTTAACCACTAAACTAAAATCTTGCCATATTTAAGTACAATACATAGCCAAATTTGGCGCAAAAATGTTGTTGTGTTGAAAAGTGTTTTGGGAAAAATGGATGCGTTTGCGTGATTTTTCTTTCTTGTTTGATGAGCTACAATTTGTTGTTGATCTACTACACTGGATTGTAAAACTGAATTATTATTGTTGGAACCACAGTTTCAAATTTTGTCGTAACTTCTTTCCTGAAAAATATGCTGTAATATTGTCTTATTACAATGTGTGTCATACAATGTATGATGTTTGAATCATAATCGAGTTCTTAAATAAATAAAATTTAGAAAGCGCGTAATCTTTTATTATGATTTGTTTATACAAACGGTTTCCAAGTGTATACTTCTTACCTTAAACTTCTTGTATTTGCTAATTTTTAGTTACAAATTCGACTCATTCAATGTAATAAAAAACAAGAAAGGTAAATCATGCCAAAAGCATTGATTATTCAACATTTTCCAATACACTAGCGAGCGCGCCTGTCTCTAAACTGCCATTGAAGTAATGTGTCGGAATTATTTTGAGCTCTCCTGTAGAAGATCTATTAATGATACAGACACTATTTTCGATGGACAGCTTTATCGTGTAATCTTTAATAACATGTATCAATTTTGTTTCGTTTCAAATAGCAAAATATCTCTAAAATACACTTAAAGAATGACTGCCCGTAGTGTGTAATGTATTGGAGATCTTTTGAGCTCTTCGGTAGAACTATAGAGGTTACATTAGACCATTTTCAATAGGGTATATGGTACTGTACATATAAATAACATATATAAATTTTATAGTAATCTATGCAAATTTACCGGAGCACAGACGGACGGACAGAGAGACAAACAAAAATCATAAATACGTTTCAACTTTGTTGAAAAGTGTTAAAAATAATAATTTGTAGTTCGAGACGCGTTTTACGATTAACTAACTCATTTTTGTGGAGGAACGCTCCGTTTGTCATGACGAAGAAAAAACAACCATTTGTATTTGAATCTATATAAATAAAATTAGACTTTTGTCTGTACATTTCTTGGAATTCAAAAATTTTGCGATTTCTGTCCGTTTCAAGCACCCGGGAATCCGATGCGACCCTCAAAAAAAAGTTTGTCTGTCATTCTGTCATTCTGTCCTGTCGTTCTGTCATTCTGTCATTCTGTCCGTGACGCTTTTTTGTTTAAGCATCACGTAAAAACGGCTGAAGCGAATGATATGAAACTGGGTGTCATGATAGGTGGTCACTCAACTTAAAACATAGGCGTCGAAGTTTTAAAAAATATTGATTAGATTTTCAGATTTTGCGAAAATCATTTCAAACTGCGTTAATTTGTGTTCAAGCATCACGTAAAAACGACTGAAGCGAATGATATGAAATTGGGTGTCATGATAGGTAGTCACTCAACTTAAAACATAGGCGTCGAATTTTTAAAAAATCTTGTTTAGATTTTCAGATTTTGCGAAAATCGTCTCAAACTGAGTAAATTTGTGTTCAAGCATTACGTAAAAACGACTGAAGCGAATGATATGAAATTAGGTGTCATGATAGGTGGTCACTCAACTTAAAACATAGGCGTCGAATTTTTAAAAAATCTTGATTGGATTTTGAGATTTTGGGAAAATCCTTTCAAGCTGCGTAAATGTGTATTCAAGCGTCACGTAAAAACGACTGAAGCGAATGATATGAAATTGGGTGTCATGATAGGTAGTCACTCAACTTAAAACATAGGCGTCGAATTTTAAAAAAATCTTGATTAGATTTTCAGATTTTGCGAAAATCGTTTCAAACTGCGTAAATTTGTGTTCAAGCATCGCGTAAAAACGACTGAAGCGAATGATATGAAATTGGGTGTCATGATAGGTGGTCACTCAACTTAAAACATAGGCGTCGAATTTTTAAAAAATCTTGATTGGATTTTGAGATTTTGCGAAAATCCTTTCAAGCCGCGTAAATTTGTATTCAAGCATCACGTAAAAACGACTGAAGCAAATGATATGAAATTAGGTGTCATGATAGGTGGTCACTCAACTTAAAACATAAGCGTCGAATTAAAAAAAAATCTTGATTAGATTTTGAGATTTTGCGAAAATTGTTTCACACTGCGTATTGTGTTCGCACATCACGTAATAACTGCAAAGGTGAAAAAATGGTATTTGGTGAAATGATAGGTGGTCACCTTAAACTATATGTGTTAACGTCGGAAATTAACCGGATCACCTGGTAGGTTTAATTTTAAAACGATCTTTAATTTCAATTCTAAAACCATCTTTCAACCGTAAAAGCAACGGAGGATGAACTTGCATCAGAAAACTCTCAAACAGCATAGGGATAAAGCACAGACATCATTTGGAGAAAAGGGGGGGGGGGTATAAAGAGCTAAAAATCATCCTAATATATAGTTAACTTGTTCTCTGACACAATGACTCGGGAATGCTTCCGACGAGAGGCTGGGCAGGGCGGATTAAATTGCTCAGCAAATTAAATTGGCGTGCAGTCAGACTCCTTTGGCAAGAGTCGTTTCTCCCGCTGTTATACACTGCACGCTAGGGGTTGCCGCCCGCACCGCAAGTTGATCCGCGAAAAACAGTAGAGCTTCCACATTCTTTTTCTGTTGCATATTTACATACACTGCTATGGAATAGAAGTAAGTTGTTAGAGGGGGAGGGGGGTGGGTTTTTAAAAAGTACATATTTATTTATGCAATAACAATAATGGAAAATTGGGAAATTCAACGTTTGAGCATGAAATTTTATCTGGCAGTTATTTACAGTTTTCTTGTTATCTTTTAATTTTTTCTTAATGTTTTACTTCTTTCCCTTGTCTTACCTTTGCCATTGGAAAAAAAAAAAAAAAAGACAAAATGTCATTGACAATACAAGAAATTTCCATATTTCACCGTTCATTTTTTTTTTTTTTTTTTTCCTGTCTTTATACATAGACAATGTTTTGACTGAATTACAGTAAGTTGTATATAAAACAAATAAGAAATCTTTTGCGGTTTAAAACAAAGTCAACAGTAAAAAAATTATCTAGAATTTGCTTTCTCATTTAATTTTAAGTTTTTAGCTATTTACCTTATTAATTTTTCACTGAAACAAAATGGTCCAAAGAAAGTCTTAAAAAATCGTTCTTGAATACGAATTAGTTTTTTCTTTCATTGAATTAGTAGTTTGTGCTTGATTAAAAGAATTTAGTATTTTATAAATATAGATTATATGTAAATGAACTTTACACAAAGTTTAACATTTACTTTCTTACCGTTACAAAGACGAGCGGTTATTATTCTTTGTTGTTACACACATTATTGCTAGCCCATATTAATCGTTCAGTATCCTACAAGAATCAGTAATGCAATTTTCGTCCTCGCTTCAATCTGCATCCATGGGAACATATAGGTTTAAACCCGAAGAGTTTATCTGCATCTATAATCCATATCTATTAATTGCTAAAACCCCGGACTAAACATTTAATAAAGAAGGGTTTTCTCTAATCGTATGTAAATTCATACAAAAGCCAAATGATGATTGCTTTTTAACTGTCCACTGTTTCTTTTTTATTTCCGTAACATATTACCTTCAAATCTAAAATTTTTTATTCATATTTAAATGCATGCATTTAAATATGAATAAAAATTTTAGATTTGTAATTTTAGACTGCAATTTTAAATGCATTAAAATATATATTTAGAACAATTAATCAACAAATAAAATAAAAAATATCAGGAAAAGAACATGGAATTTCTAACTCTACTGTTTTTCGCGGATCAACTTGCGGTGCGGTCGGCAACCCCTAGCGTGGAGTGTATAACAGCGGGAGAAACGACTCTTGCCAAAGGAGTCTGACTGCACGCCAAATCGCCAGAGAGCAATTTAATCCGCTCTGCCCAGCCTCTCGTATGCTTCCGGTTCTACGATTCCAACAAAAAACTTTTACCGCCAATATTGCTTAAAAAAAAAAAAAAAAAAAAAAAAAAGTAAAAATATTACGGTAGAAAAACGTAGCAAAATCCACTCCATTGGTACGATCGGTTTGAAATTTCCCCAAATTATGTAAAAACTATAGAAAACAAAATATGCACTGGATTAAAAATCTAAAAATACTCTTATTTCCTTATTTTAAGCAATTTTTGCCACTTTAACATCAGAAAATTGCTCCTTTGGATAAAAAAGTTATATACTGTTGGATCTACGTTATTGTTTTATTTCCAAAAGTAATGATTCACAAATTTTACGCTTTCAGTTCGTTCTAAATGATTTCTCGAAGTTATCCAGTTTTGTTTGCTTGATGTCCTGAATTCATAGTTAATTTAACAAGTGGCAACGATGTTATTTCGGTTACTAAAACAATAAAAATAGAACATCAATTTATTTATTTTAAGAGGACAAAGATTAAATAGATTGAATGTAGCCATATTTTTGTCAAATCTTATTTCTAGCGCCCGTTTTAACTGCTTCTACAACGGGCTTTATAATCTAGTTAAAAAAAAGGAAGGCTGAACACATGGCATTCCAACTTCGTTCAGCGCGAATGAATCACTTCATTCTTCGAAGCCATTTTTCCCGCATCGATAATTTTTATAATTGAAAAATTTAACATTTCTTTTGTGACGCGACGGGTGCTTTGAAAGCCAAGAATACGTCTGTGAGATATTGATAAAAATCTCCAGTATGTTCAGTAAAAAGAAAGATAGGCTTTAGTAGGCGATTGTGTATAAAAGCGTTTTTACATAGAAAGAACGCTTTTGTGATGAATAAAATGGAAAAATTTAAACATTCAAAGAGAACGAGAGAAGTCGGTAATGAGTTACATCGCCAAAATTTGTTAATTCAGAGATGAGAGTGTTTGCTTTCATTATATACACTGCAAAAAATATTCCTGTAAATCAACAGAAAAAGTCTGGCAGCAAAAAGTTGCCAGAAATATTCTGTAGGCAGAAATTTTCTGTTGCCAGGAGCTGTATGTTATATGACAAAAAAATTCTGTCCCCTACAGAAATTTTCCGTATACATATAAAAGTCGTTCCCAAGCGGCGTTTTACAGTTGATTTCTGTATACAGAAACTATCTGTAGGGGTTACAGAATCATTCTGTTGAATGACATTTATTACTGTCGACAGAAAATTTCTGTATACAGAAATTTTCTGGCAACTTTTTGCTGCCAGTAATTCTTCTGTATACAGAAAATTCCTGTATACAGAAATTTTCTGGCAACTTTTTGCTGCCAGTAATTCTTCTGTATACAGGAACTTCCTGTAGACAGAAAGATGTTACATTCTGGCAACATTTTGCTGCAGTTTTTCTGTTAATTTACAGAAATAGTATTTTTAGTTATTTCATATATTACTATTATATTTCTCCAAATGTTTAATTTTTTTATACATATACTAAAAAAATTTAATAAATTTACAACAATATAATTTGTAATACATGAAATAAATATAATACCAGAAAGTAGTCTGGTATTATACTTATTATATTATTACTATTATATTTTTGTAAATGCATTAAAAATTTTAAATATGTGTATAAAAATATGGTACTGACGTATTATCCTGGAGGTCATTCCTGACAAACTATGTCAAATGAGTTGCCAAACTATTGGCAATATATTCAAACCGCCGGGATAATATGCAAGTACCAAAAATATTTAAACATTTGGAGAAATATAATAGTAATATAGGAAATAACTAAAAATACTATTTCTGTAAATTAACAGAAAAACTGGCAGAAAAATATTGCCAGAATGTAACATCATAGCTGCCAATTCAGACAGTTAAAAAAATAGAAGATTTTTTTTTTTAATTACCATGCAATATCGACATTTTATTTTGAAATCTTGTTCAACCAGAAACGTTGTAAAACAAACATTCTGCCTTTATTCCAATTAAATCTTTGTCGGTGGTAAAAATAGATCTTATTAAAGGAGATGCATCAATAGCTTTTGCACTTTTAAGGTGCTTAGCTATCTTCGTGTGCACAACTATGTCGCTTTTACCTCTGTGCGATATTGAGAAATCACACCCACACACCGAGCAAAATGCATGCTTATCACCGAGCTTCGACTTTAGCACGAACTTAAAATCCTTCACATAACCATCTTTGAAAGTTTAGTAATATTTCTTGGTCGGCATTTCGTTTTAGCCGATAATTAATCATCACCGCTGAAGCAGCATGTAAGATCGAAATCAAAACAATTTCGTTTTGCCGTTGCCAGATTGCTGTAAATAAAATCATATAAGTAAACATGCATATTCAGTGCGCGCAGTTACGACGCCGGCCAAATTCACTTAACTATTATCTATCTACGACTTTTCCTCTGGAGTATTTGCGGAATCGTAAACCGGCTATCTTTCCCCTCGATTGCGCAGTAAAGGCCCGTTTACATGTGAAAATAGAAAATCCCGGGTTAAAGCGGAGTAAAGGGGAAAACTCGCAATGCATCATGGGAAAGCGGGGTTGACTCTGCATTAACCCTCCTTTCGACCAGGAATCTTTCTACCCCGCATTTTCCCCCCTAAGTAGGGGAAGCGGGATAGAAAGCAGTGTAAGTACCGGGATTTACTCCGCATTTTTGCACATGTAAACGGGCCCAAAGTCAACCGTCCTCTAATGTTAGTCCGTAATTAGGAATTATTCAGAAAAATTCGAAAAAAATGGGAGAAACTTGTTTACGGCCGTAAAATCGGAAAATGACTAAAAAACCGCAAAACTCCCGGGTAAACCGGGATGATTGGCAGCTATGTAACATCTTTCTGTAAAACTAGCCATTTTATCAATAATTGTTTTTTGTGTTCAAAATCTGTACCTACAGATATAAGTATACTCATACTTTAAAATAATCTTAATAGACACAAATAACTCTTCAGTTCAACAGTAAATTAAAAAATTAAAGGTCTGAATTAAACATTCTGTGCGAGTAATAATTGAGAGCTGTTTCAAGAACATGAGTACTTACCGGAGCCGCAACTACTGTTTACGACACCTGGGGCAAACCTTAACTAGGGTGCCCCTCCCAAGGAGCGATAACTGATCTTGGCACTCCCTTTAGCACAGCACCCGCATCATGTGCCCCACTTACTTCAACAAGAGAAATAAGTATTTTTCTCATGAAAAGATAGGAGGATGAGTGTACTTGTAATGAAAATTTTTACATATCATTTATAATCATGCCATTAGAGCTCTAAAGCAAAAAATTATCTATAGCAGAGCTTGACAACCTGCAGCCTGTCTCCTTAGATAAAAAGGGGAAAGAAAATGAGAGCATTTTACACTTTTCCTATCATTTTAGAAATACACAAAGTATTTGATTTCCAGTATAATGAAACACTGTTGAACTCAGCAGCAGATCAAGAGAAAAATATGGGGGGAGAAAACAAATGCTGAAAATTTCACCTTTTATTTTCCTTTAGTTCACACCCATTTTATTTATTTACTGTTTTTTCTTCTTTGGTTAGAATCTGGCAACTAAATAATTGCTTTATAAATAGTTAGCACTAAATTGCGGGATAAAAATTTAAGCATATGTATCATAATAGTGAAAAACAAATGAGAAATTATCCAACATCAGAGAGCATTTTCTCTGCTAGGGTTAATTGTTGACCTACACATTTTAGAAAAGTCAAAAGCGATCTTCTTGCAAAAAAATTAAAAAATAAATAAAATAATAATAATTCTTATTTATATAGTCAAACTTGAATAATTCAAAGTTGAAATTTTGAATTGATCATGTTCGAGTTATCCAAGTTTTGCTGTATTAATGAAAACTACACTCAATACTTTTACTCTTGTTCACTTAAATTAAAAATAACTCATTTCAGATTCTATTTTAAACACTACAGTTACAAGAATGCATTGTTGCCATAAGTTGTTAAATTGAACCATTAAATGAAAGTCACTTCTAGAAAAACTCTTGAAAATAAATGAAAATGCATAAATATAAAACAAATAAAGCATTAAATGGTGCATTAAAAAATAATCTGATTTTGAATGCTATTGTAGCTATTTTGCATTTCCCCCCCCCCCCCCAAATGTGTAGCAACAGAGCTTTAAAAATTATCTGGAAGCACACATACGTTTTACTCCTAGCAGAGGTAGTGACACCTGGTATTCTCGGAAAAATCCAAACCATTTAGACTTAAAAGTCACAAAATTAGTTAACTAAAATTATCAGCTACACTATTAAAAAAAAAAAAAAAGAATCGGAAGTGTTGCCTTAAAATATGGGGTAGCTCTTGTAGTTTAAATTGAAGGAACATTTCTGCACTAGGCAGGCAAGGTATCTATAAATGTTTCTGCATGTTTTGGAAAAATATTTAAATATTTTCCCACTTTTTTTGCAAAGGTTTCTAGATTAAAGGTGAATAGATATGTAATGTTTCAGAATATTTTGGGGAAAATATTCAGTAACCTCTCTGTTTATTTCACAAAGGTTTCCGAATTAATATGCAATATTCCTATTAATAAATTGAATTTTATTAATTTTAATGAGTTTTAAAATAAGGGTTTAACTTATGACTGCTTTTTTTACAAAAGAAAATCTTAAAATATGAAAAAGTAATTTTTACTATCATAAAGTCATAAAAAAATCATAAATTACCAACTGATTTTGGTTCCCTGCAATTTGTCATACTAAAATTGTACATTGGATTTTTCACCCCCCCCCCCTCTATGAATCTTAAACAAAATATAAGGTTCTTTATAGAACCTTTTATTTGTTTGAGATAGTTTTCAGAGAGGGCGGGAAAAAATATTATTAGCTGACTTTCGGCAGTTCATTTTATACTTAGAAAAAGACTGGAATAACTCCACTGACTTTCCAAACTCTTGATCTTTATCAAGCATTCAAATAAATTTAATCAGCTCAATTAAATGTAGTGTTCAGACACTACTGTACTTCAAATAATTTGAGTGTATAGGCCGCAATGTATAATTTTTTGTAGCCCTGTAAAAAACTGCAAGCACTCCGCATATTAAAATCTGTACAGTGTGCAAAACAGTGACCTATAATATGCATACCTAATTGAGTACTCTTTAGATGCTACTACACTTTCAAGAATTTGCGCCATAAAATACAAGAATATTTTGTAGCACTGTACAAAACATGTGCTCTACCCACATCAAAATCTATACAGGTTGTGTGACTGTGACCTATGAACTTTTATTAAAATGCACTATTTAGGCACTAGTGCACTATAAATGATTTCCATTTGTAGGCCGTTATGTATGAGAATTTTTTTTTTTTGCAACCCCGTGAACATTGAATGCGATAACACCTCTAGATGTGTATATTTCACACCTTAGAAATTCAGAATACGCCTTAAGAATTTCGGAATGCGTGTTTTTACTCATTGCTTTTCCATATAAAATTAGGTATATTTTGATAAATAATTATGATTTGCTGATTTTAAATTTTAAAAATCTAATTTTTGTATTAGTTTTTGTTGAACTGACATTTATGTACCTAGATGTATAATCAGCTATTATTTATGTGTCAAATGCAATTTAATTATGTATTTGAAAATTTAGCATAATTGTTTGTTGTTTTAATTACTTGTTTGGAAAAGAAAATACTTCTTCTAAAAAGGTTAAGGAGTATTTTTACTCATCTGAAAAAAATCCTAGATGGATCACTGCCCATGAACAAATTATCAGCTCTATGCACACCAAAATCTATGCAGGTCATGTGATCGTTACCTATAACATACATAACCAATTAGCACTCAATTGAATGCATCATTCAGTCACTAGCACACTTTGAAGAATTTCTATCTATAGGCCATAACGTAAATTTTTTTGTAGCCCTGTAAAAAAAAACGTTCATGTGGCAATGGTCTATAATATGCATACCAAATTTGAACTCAATCGAATGCACCATTTAGGAGCTATCGTGTTCACTCTTACACACACATGCACAGATACATCTTCTAAAAATAGTATAAGTGAATTCAGAAGAGCTCAAAACGTGTAAATACATCAAGATCTCTAAAGTCAAATTTTTTCATGATTACAATACTTTCCTAACATGGTACATGCTCGAAAAGTTAAAAAAAATAATAATAAATAAATAAATTTTTTCTTAGTAAAAGTTTTCACCAAATTATATATGCCATAAAGTATTTTATTTTAGAAAAGTAGTATATACATTACAAATTATCTTTTCCAAACAATAATATGGCAATACAGATACACAGGACTTCTCTCTGCAAGTAAATTGATACATTTCTGAAAAAAAGAAAAAGTAAAATCAGATACATTTTTAAATATATTTGATAAATTTTGCTGGACGATTCCACCGTTATGTGTGTGACATCTGTCACTGCTTTTTTTAACTCCTTTTTCATAACTCAGCATTGAAAAATCAAGTATCAATATTATCTTGCTTTACATCCTTTTATAAAACGAACATATACACAATAAATATAATTATCTGCAACATTTTATATTTAATTATTAATTTTATAAAACTTGTAACGTGTGAAAACTTATGGGTAACACACAGACATTGGAACTGTCCTGCTCAGCAAACTCCTAAATAAAAAAAAAAGATTTCATTTTTATACTCTATGACACTATAAGTTCCCGACCATATGGTTATGTCTCTGGTTTTAGTGAGCCTCTGGAGACCAGCAAATTTTGTTCATTAATTTGATTTGATTTGAAGTCACCCCCGCAGGGAGGGCGAGATTTTGGAGATTTATGGCGAAGAGCTGTTCTCGCTTGTTCTGGGGGTTCGTTCACTATATCCAAAGTTCTGATGTCTGATAACAATAAAACAAATAGAGAAATACAAAACTAGAAAATGGAATTTTTTATATAAGTACTGAATGTTTATTAAGTAAATCAAACATAATGGATCGCATTTATAAGTCTAGAACTAGTTAAGTAAAATAAGCACAATTAATCACATTTATGGAAATAATGTACATTCCATTCAGTTGGAAAAACTTGTCACTTACTCAGGTTAAGTCACACTGTCAGTTGACTTAACCTGTCAACGAAATATGACAGGTTAAGAGCTGTAGCTTTTAACCCGTCATATTTTGTTGAGGATGGAAAATGAAATCTTCTAAAGTCAAGACGAAATTTCAACTTTTAGTTCACTTTCAAAAGTACCCTGATTTTGTTATGAATGCTTTTAAAGGATAGGATAGATTACAGGATTGAAAAAGTTATGCCCCCCTCCCCCCTTGTTTAGTATTAAGCAAGTTAGTCTCCGCTTATTCTGGTCAAAATCGTTATGAACAGAACAAAATGGAAAAACAGTACTGTTTGGCGACGATCTTTTCAAACACATTCAGACACCAATAAAACATTTTCTGTGTTCCATGAGGTCGAATGTCGGCCAACATTGTCCAAGGATTCTCGGCCCTCTTTAAAATGCGGATGCCATTCATAACCTTGGATCTCGTCATGGTAGATTCATCATACACATTTCTTAGCATTTCCAAAGTCTCATTGGTGTTTTACCTAACTGCTGACAGAATTTAATGATACAGCACTGTTCAAGAAAAGCCATTTTTATGTCACCAAGCTAAGACAACTGACTTTGGAAGGTAGCAGCTGTGAGCGCTGTTCGTCCACACGGCATGGGATAAATCAACTTGGACAGGTAGGGTTGGGAGAATCCATTCCAAGCAATTTAACTTTAGGTACTTGCTTTCGTCATCGGGAATACCCACAGTCCCTGAAGTTTTGGATCATTCTACATATAAGCTAATATAAAGCTTTCAGCATAAAATGCACACATAATCAATACTTTCCTTAATTTTCATTTTAATTGTAAATAAAATATAACTTTTCAAATTTGCAATGAAATACTAAATAAAGATTAATTAAAATTCATTTTATATTATTCATAGGTAAAACACACAACAGTATATTATATGTAAAACTAAAAAATCTTGGTCATGAAAAAATACCTTTTACAAAGTTAAACAGAAATAGCAGCATACTTATATTTTGCAATATTAATAATTTAATAAATATGCTATGATAAATGTAATTAATCTGGTAACTATGCTTAATTGCATTATGCTTTGAGTTTTACAAAACATAGCAGTTTTTCAAAATTATGTTTCTAATTGAGGATCAGAAAAAATCCTCCATTATTAAACATATTGGATTATTTTTCACTCCGCTTAAAATTTAGTGACTTAGGATATTTTATAATATGAAATTTTGAAGTATAACTAAGCCATATTATTTGTAAATGGATTTAAAAATCTGCTAAAAATACCTTTTTCTCTTCGTTCTGAAATTATTCAGCTGAATATATAGTAAAATTCGGCCAAATATCTGTTCAGTATTCAGCCTACCAAATGCACCAGTGTGGAGACGTCCTGCATCAATTACAGTTGACGCTGCATTATTGGAAAGAAGCTTTATCTGACTGAGTCATCAAATCACAGGACACTTCCCCCTATGCATGTTAAAACGCAGGTATAAAAATCACTTGCAGACAGTAGGCCACAAAAAATTTAAAGGTATTGCACAAGAGCAAATCAAGCAATGATATCATAAACGATCACTTTTTTACACTTGGGGCTGTTATTTTGGTATTTATAACAATTTCTGGGATTATATTTGTTTCTTAAAAGAAAATAATTCTTTAAGATGATTTTTCAAGAATTTCCAGTTAATCACAAGAAAAAACAAATTATTAAGTGACTAAAGCATTACAACAATCAAAATTATGTTCTTTCTTCCTCCTACACATACCTACCAACATTCCATTATCAAAAATCTTACAGAACACAATAAAAATCAACTAAAGATTAAATGTTTATCCTTACAATACAGTTAATTATAAATACCAATTTTACTAAAAAAACCAAAGCAAGTTATGGAGAAATCTTTTTTCATCGTATGAAAATCAGTTATGATTTTTATAAGCTGATTAATGGAAATAAATTTATATCAACATCTGTAAAAGAAAGTCATAAATAATTAACATACCTAAATTTGTCATAAGATAGATTGTTATTCTTTAAGAGTGTTCAAATGTGAGATGAAAATGTATATGAATATGATATTAGCGGGGTACCCCCACTAGCAAGTGGGGGACATGCAACCAGTGTTATATATACCAGTCTCAAATAATATCCAATTTCAAATCTAAGGCTTGCCGAAGTGCCAACATACACCATTTTGCAAGATTTTTTTCAGGGAATCATTCAAAGCATAGACTTAACAGCAATCAAAATGAGAAATATCTGTCACTTATATGGTTCGATCATCGAAAAGTAAAGCAGGAATTTATTTGAAAAGTAGCAGCATTTTTTTAAATTATAAACAATAACGTGTTTTATTCATCATTAACTCTGATGTACTAAATGCGATGATTTCAATTCTCTGAAATTTGGTGGAATTCCCCCAACTTAAATCAATTACTCAATTTGGCGAGAATTCTAAAGATAGATCGCTTGAAATCCCTTAACTGCATTATTTCTGCTCAGATAATTAAAATTATAAATAGACCACTAGAACTCACTTTCTCAATGGCATATCAGCCATTTTATTTTTCGCCAAACTAAAAAGTTGGGAATAATACCGTAAGCGGGTGCCGGTTGGGTTGGCGAATTTTTTTTGTCGCTAACGTCTAACCTTGGTGACTTGTTTTTCGCGCCAAACAAAACAAACATACGTAGACACATAAGGAAAAAAATAAACCCAAAACTACAATATACTTATCTAAACACATTAAAGCATTAGTAGACATATTTCAAATGCAATTATAAACAAAATGTACATAAACAAAGCACTAGCTCTAGGCACGTTAAAAAATAAATAAACCATAACCTTCAAAATATTCAAAATGCTAAAATATGTTTCTGCACATAATTATACAGCAAAATTTCCCTTAAAACATTAAAATAACAGATTTAAATTAATAGAAAAACATTCAAATAAACCGACTGCCTTCCCCCGCCCCCTACACACACATACATACAACTCCCCACAAACAACTCAAAAATACATATATTCAATCATATTTAACCTGAATGGTGCACGATTTCAAAAAAATATACTGCAAATATTTTCATAAAATTTTAAAAACACTCTTTAAAAATATCAGAAAACCACTATAATAAATCGACTACTTCCTCCCCCACGTGATTTTTGCAATTTAATACCTTCAAAACACACAACATTTACACTATTAATCAGAATAGAATCAAATCTGATCACAAACAACTCAAAAATCCTTACATATTTATTCATATTAAACCTAAAAATTGTACGGGAATTCTGTAAATCATGAGCAAACCCATATAACAAATAAAATTAACCATCCCTCTTAAAACCTTTAAAATTTTTTTTTCCATCCCAATTCACAAAAAAATAACAACATACTAAAAACCTTACATAGTTATGAAAACATAAGACCATAAATATTCAACTATACACCGCTGAACCGTAAAGCAAGGAATAAACATTTAAATAAATAAAAGCACCACATACCTTTAATTTTATTCATGAACAACGCGAGATCATCACAAAATAAAGCCATCACAAGCATTCAAATAAACATATAACAACTATACTTCAACACACGCTATATACATATTCTTCACAACTTGCAACAAACATTTTCAAATTTTTGTCGAAATTCACTTGATAAAGAAATAAGAAACAACTCAGCGTATAAAGGAACCGATTTCATTACAGCTCTACACAAATTATCTACATTTATTATAAAACCAAGCAAACATTCCACTTTTCAAAAATAACCATTATAAAATACAGAACTTCAGCAGACGACACGACTTCCATTCCCGGCGAATTCAAGTTCAGTTATTTTGCCAGTTAAACTCCTTGAAATTTGTTCAACCAATCACATAATTCCTTCAAACAGCATGGTTTCTCATGACATCATAAAACAACATAACTCTGCCGGAAGGGTTGCCGAATAGCTAATCTCGATTGGCAACGCTGCCAGGATTGTTTAGTTACATATAGTAAGCTTTGGCGACGCATCTCCCTTGGCGATGGGCACCTGCTTACGGTATTACCCCCAAAAAGTTTTACATATTAGCCTCAGAAATCTTCAATCCTTATTATTTTGCATACAAAACATTTCATTCCTGCTCCGATTTCCCATGCACATTATAATTAAAAGCATGCAGGCATATTATAATTTAAAAAATAACCATACAAAAATAAACTAACAAAAAAGATCATTATTATTCTTTTATTTTTACTTATTTAAGAATTTAAAACATTTTATTCGGCAAAATTGCCACACATGACAAACGCGATGCTTATTTCACACGTTTTTCACTATGGGGGTTACAATTACGGAAAGCTTTCTGTGTGGAAATCATAAAAATATCTCTTAAACTCTGGGAACGGGTGGACTTTCAAAGTTTTAAAGTGGACTATCATTTATTCTATATTATTTTACACATCTGTGCAAAATTTCAGGCCGATTGGTCCATTTTTGTGGATTTGTTTACGGTCTAAACCTACAAACAGAAATTCATTTTTATTATTACTTAGATTTCTGTGTATCAAAAGTATACATTTATAAAAAAAAACATTAGTCAAATTTACACATTTAAGCTATTAATAAATGGTGGTATCTATGACAAGTTAGAAAGAAAATGGAGTTTCTGCTGTATAAGCAAAAAAAATCAATCGTATCTTTATCTCATACTGTTCTCAATTTAATAAATTTACAAGCATAATTTAGCTGAACATTAGTGACTGAGGTAGCAAAGTTTAAAAATTTTTGTTTTAAAAATTTTGTTGAATAAAAACACTTCTTGCTAAAAATTTTTCAATAATGCCGATTAAATTTATATCTTACAATGTAATCAATTTCTTACATTAAACGTTACATGTTGGCAGCAATGCTCCTAGCATAAATAATGTTCATTTATTAAATCAAATACAGTTCCGTATTAAATTCTGCATAGAAAAAGCCCAAAACTATGGTGACAGCTTCAAGGGTGAAATGAGTTTTTAAAAAAACACTTTATCGACTGACAGGATTATTAGGATTTTGTTCAACCCGAAAAATCCCAGGTGGATTAAAAAAAAAAAAAAAAAAAAAAAACCCAACTGGAAAACTTAATTTTTTTTTTTTTTTCAAAATTTCAACTTTAATTACATAGGTAATACATCTCTTAATATCAGTACACTAATTGCAGGGTTTAATGCATATGATAATTGGGTTTGTATTGCTGCCTCGTCACAAAATTACAAATGATTAATATGGCCCTTTGGAATTTGTGTTAAATAAAAGTACTAAACTTATAATAAAAGCAAAACTCGTTACAGCTTTTTATTGCTATTATTATTCTGTGATGAATGCCAAAAAACATTCTACAGACAGAAAATATAAAGTGGGTAAAATTATTTATTCCAAACTTAAAGCTCTACTTTTTCAGGTTTTTAAAGAAAAACTAAACTTGCCTGACAATTTATGAGCTAATTTCCCGGCGGCGTATGAATCTGAAATCGTATCAGTACTTTAATTTTAAAATTGAAAATTTGTGTTTTTCTGTTTGTTTTTTACAGATATACATAAAAAAATATAACTAGAGTAACATGAATTGAATATAATCACAAAGTATTTTAACGCTGCAATCGTAAATCTGCACACATAATTTTATTATACCGATACGATGCCTCTTGAACCTCATAAGTTTAATATCTATTGCACTGTTTCTGTAAAATACTTCAATAAAATGAGAGTGATGATTAGGAACCGAGAAAATTAAATTTATTCAGGCTTTACTAATTGTTATACGAGAAATAGTTTGTAAACATTAGGCTTAACGGCTTTAAAATACACTACTATATACGGATAGAATGTCGTTATGTTTTAAAGCATGAGATTTTTGGAAAAGCAACATTTCTTAGCAAAAAGATTTCAGAAAATATAAGTAATAATTTTAAAAAATTACCTTTAAAAATAACCGACAATTCTTTACGCTGGTTAAAGCAAGTTTCACTTCGTACGTAAATGGATGTTCGGTTTTGGTTGGTTCGTTCGCTGCCACAGCTACAGATAAATGTCGTTAAACAACGAAATTCTGAAATATCTGTTTTATAACATAAAATATAGCAAATTTACGTGGAAAGCATAGTTAAATTCTGTTAACATTTTTTTTCTGTTGAAAAATGACAGAATAGTTCTGTATTTTTACGATTATTTTTTGCAGTGTACAAAATAATGAGAATTTCATGTAGAAAATTTATGATACACACACTAAAAAAAGGGTTATGCAAGTAACTATGTACAAAATTACTGTTCAGAAGCGTAACTGTATGAATATATTAACAGGAAATATAAAATACCAGATCATTTGTGTCTTTATGCTCATAAAAAGTTCCCTCAAAGCTTTAATTTTTTTTTTTTTTTTTTTTTTTTTTTTACTGCGTTATTAGTATTGAACGCAGTTGATAAGTCGAGGGATCAGTTTTATTTAATCAGTTTTTGTTAATGATTTGAAAATAAGCTATGTATGTTCTTTAAACCTCAAAATTGCGTTTGAAAATATTTTATTAAATGGAAGTATGGAAGATTGATGTGATTTGCACGTTTCTTTCACAACACAGTAGTAAGCTTAAAATCTGCATTAATGCAAATATCTCTTAAGATAAATACCTATTACAAAAAAAAAAAAAAAAACTACACTTCAATGATAATTTTGACGAGAAAGTACATGGTGCTGTACCAAAGAAATCTAGTGCATCACCTAGCAATGCAGGGACCACATATTGTTTTTCATCCACAAACTGAGCTAAGCATCTAAAAATGTTTCGTGAAATGTCATTAAAATTTTCACAATTTTCCTGTAAAACATTTTTTGCTTTATTTGATATTTATAAATTAAGCAGTTTACCTGTATATTAATGAGTATGTCATTTTATCTCTTACCCCCTTTATTGAAAATTGTCCCAAAAATGTGTCTCAAAAATGGGACATATATATTCGTTATCCGTATAAAATGTTTTCCAGTAAAATTTTTTTTTTTTTTGCTTCAATTGATATTTATAAATAAAGCAGTTTACTTATATATTAATGACTATATCATTTTATCTCTCACCCCCTTTACTGACAATTGTCCGAGAAATGTGTCCCAAAAATATAACCCAAAAATGCGACATAAAAGTATGCGTCATATATACGTATAATGAGTATTTTACATATATTTAAATACTCTTAGTGCACAACAGCATTAATCTATTGTTACAATATTTCCTAAGCTGTAGAATATGCTTCACATGTATTTTTCTATAAATAGGTTACAATCATAAAAAATTCAGCAGAAAATTGTTGAGTATTGAATTATTTATCTTTTTTATTGTGCAATATCTTATCCTCCTGAATTCTGTATCCCTCAATAAACATTTATCTACTTAACTGTAACTGTGCTCGCGCACGCATTCTTTTTACTTCTTCTATACTTTTTTCCTTCATGATGTTACCTTGTTGTGGGATGTGCCTGTTTCTTCAATTCTACTTTAATAAAATAAATATTATGTTAAAATCCCACGCTTACTGTGTCTGTGCCATAACTCTGTTAACATTTCTAAAAGGTTATGGACACCAGATGGATTAATTCATTTATTTGCTGATTTTTAACGTTCGTTTCAAGGCTGCATCATTCATCCTCAAAATGGCGACTGGAACTTGGTGAATTGAAACGCTGAATAAAGATAATTACGAAACATGGAAACATAAAACATGGACTCATAAAATTAAGGATTATATATTGACTACAAAATTGATTATTAAATTGATTATTAAACTGATTATTAACAGGTAAATGAAAACAACATTTCGGGCACTACCTTCCTCTATGATTCCGAACATTCTTGGTTCCCTCTATCACCCCCCTAAATTTTTGCCAATGAGTCTCGAAGTTCCCTTTATACAGGGTGATTTTAAATTATTTTTACAAAATTTTAGGGGATAGGGCACATAATAAGGAATCAGAATCACACAGCAATGTGGGGCCAGAAACGCCGTTTTCATTTACCCAGAAATAATCACTTTATGAAAAGTGTTCAAGTGTTTGTCTAATTTCTTAAGCAAGTTTCGTATAGAATGGGCTAATCTCTAAAAGTCTCATCCATTAAATGAAGTAGAATTTTTAAATTATGAATTTCAGTCACATATTTTCCGAGAAAAAAAATGAGTTAGTTTTTGACAAACAATGGTCGGAAAGTTCACTGTTGTTTCAGCACCCGTTCCAAAGTGATTACTAACAGCTACACGAAGACGACGTTTCCAACCCCACATACCTATGAGATTTTGATTCCTTATTATGTGTCCTACCTCCCCTTAAATTTTCCAAAAATAGTTTAGAATCACCCTGTATATTGCATAGTAAGTTATTTTGAACCTCCCTATATATGGCGCCCAGTGCGGTCGCACCGTTCGCCCCACACTATGACCGGCTCTGCACCCAAGTCAGGAAATAACAGCTTTTCAGGAATCAAGGGAACACTGTATAGTAGACGGGGGAATCGTGATGTATTGGGATATTTTGTGTGCTTCTGTAAAAGAATTATGACAGCTCCCTACACCACTTTCAATGGGGGTAGTTGGTGCTGTACACAGAAATAACATTACATAAATTTCGTGGTAATCGATGGCAATTTACGGTGGTCAGACACACGGATGGACAGGCAGACAGACAACGGAAATCATAAATACTTTCCAACTAAATTAAAATTGCATTTATGGCATTTATGGAGCAAATAAC
>JAWZYV010018762.1:0-28340 GCA_038373885.1 Cheiracanthium punctorium
TTTTCCGGAGCTGCATCAAAAATTCTTTGTGAAAATCCATACGTACTTTTCTTTGTATTTTCTTAATATCAAAATTTATACATCCTCTGCTCAATAACATTTCTTTGAAACATTTCTAAGAAATGTTATTGATCAGAGGATGTATAAATTTTGATGTATGAAAAAATGTCCAATGCTAAAAAAGAGCGCTTTTTATAATTTTTGAGTAGTTTGAAAATTACAATCCTCTTCAATCACAAATCACGTTGGTTTGCAATTTTCTTTTCTGACCTAACTTATGGGATTACCACTTCCTAGTGGAAAAAGCAAGATGTTACACTGAGAAAAACTCGTCTTTTTACACTAATTTATTCCTTATTTTTCAGCGAATATTTTCTGTATTCCTTGGAAACGTTATATTTCCGTGAATTATCCCTAAAACTTGAAGAGGAAGGAAATTCGTGGAATCTGATGAAGTTTCTTCAACATGCATGAGAGAAAAGTAAGCGGATATTCGTCAAATAACGGAGATATTCCGGTAGCACTGCTGATTCTAAACTTTTCATGGATTGAAGAAATAGTTTTTGAGAGTGTATACAATATGCTGCAAAACAGAGGTAGAATTCACCTTACTAAACATTACTGTTCTATAAACTTCTGATTATTGGAACAGTCGTTTAACCCTTTAACGCGCGCGCGCAGTGTTCCCGCTCTGGGAACACCAAACTCTGACGTTTTGACTGTTTCCAATCACGAAAAATAGATTTGATTTCTGTAAAAATAGTTGCGGGTGACACAGCTCCTCGAGAATCCTTTACTTTTTAGCACGTCATTTCCCGTAAAAAAAATTTGCTGCCATCTGCGTCAAAAAAGGGTCTCTAGATCTGTGGCACGCGATGAACGTTTCGATCGTCCGCCATCTTGCTGGTAGTTAAGTCAAGCGATGGCAACGGCTGTCCTTTTTTCAGCATTGGGAAAGGGTTGCGCCTCAAAGGGTTAACTGGGCAAAGTGCCTTTGTATAATAAATAATCGGAACGAACATGTTTAAAATTCAAGACTAACGCGGGGTTACACATGATGTCAGAAGAAGGTGCGGTAACACACTTTAATTTTTCATGTATTAGAAATAAGTGGGCAATGTTAGTTGAAAACAGACTGCGGTAAGAAAAAATTCCTCTCGTTAATTTTTAAAAAATTACATTCTTTAAATTTGTATACGATCTCCGAATAAAAAATTCAATTAGTAAAATGCGCACTATACACACTTGAGGTGGTGTACAAAATTTTAAAAATATATTCTAAAAGGTGTCAGAGGTATTCACTTTTCAAAGGTTCCCGAATGGAAAAAATCACTTCGGATGATCGCATTTCAGGGATTGTACATAAATTACGACAGAATTTTTTTTTCATTCGCAATAAACGTTTCCATTCAAAATCATGTATAGCCCCCGATCATCTTTGTTTAAAGATATCTCTAAGACGTGTTATGATGAAACGCTAAAATTTTGTCCATCACCTCATGCGTGTATGGGGCACATTTTAACATTTTATTTGTTGAACGAAAGTTGTCAACATATTCAAATGCTAATTTACACCCAAAAAATGTAAGATTTTGTCACATTATTTTTTTCAGCTAAATTATGGCGCCTCTCTCTAAATCGCATGTGCGCGACCGCACGTTTCCTCTGTGTGCCGGTACGATTATCAGAGCCTGGCTTTGCTGTTAGTTTTAGTCCATAGTGCATTAGGTGAGGAAACATTATTAATTTTTACTAGTGATTATCACTTAGTACTAGTGATTATCACTTTTTTAGAGCTGTTCAAACGTGCTCTGACGACGATCGCTCTTCAGGTGGAACAATCTTTAAAAAAATTATTAATTTTGCTGCGCATAGCTGAATTATATTAATCCATAAATTAAAGCAAATAAAACTGTATCTTTTATATTGCAAAGTGAATTTCAATTCTGATATAACTGTAAGTGACGCCTTGGTTATTTTTCTATTTATCATAATGGATGCGTACATGAATTAACATAGCGGCATTATCATATAATGAGAAATCGTTACAATCTTCGTTCAAGAATCCGCCAATAGATGGCAGGACATGCGCGTATAACTCCGTGTAACAGTTACGTTCAAGAAGTCGATACGACAGGTGAGTACTGTTCATTATTTGGGAGAAAGACGTGTACATGCATTTTTCATTATTTCATGCATAAATAATGACGTAAAATATTAAATCTCGGAATATACTTTAAACCTGATGAAACAGAATGCATGTTAGAGTCAATAAAAAAATTCTTAAGTATTTAATTTAACGTAAAAAAAAAAATATATATTTTACATTTTCTTGTTCATAACAGGTGATTCCAAACAGGTGATTACGACAAATAATTCTGATTAATCTAAATTTAATAATTACTGAGAAAGCAGTAATAAAAAAAAATAATTTCTAAAATAGCAAATTTCGAATCAAATAACTTACAGATTTGTAACATTTGATGGTGCAAGCAACGTACTCTGTTACTCCAACTAAATTGTATCTGTTATTTCAAAATGATGTTTCGGTTCGTGATATAATTAACAACTAATGCAAACTATCTAAATCGATATTTTTAAACACAAAATTTTTTTTAAAGTTATTTTTTAAAAACTTTATTACGTTAGTAAAAAGACTTTATTTGGTATACAATACTCTATGATGCATTGTCTTAATCGCTTAGAAAATTCGAATAATAATAATATAACTTCAGTAATAATGTTATTGTCGACAATAAATTCAGTAATAATGTTATTGTCGTTTCGCTGATATATCACCATTTTTAGAAAATAACATTCTAGACTTTTTTTTTTTATGCTTATTAAATGAAAATTATCTATATTGATTTCCCTGTTTTATACAAATGAAACCATTCTTCAACTTCGGCTATTTCTCAATAACTTTCATGCTTGTGCTGGTCAGGTGAGCAGAAAACGGCCCCTCCTTTCACCCTTGGTAATATTTTTGGCAGCACTTCACATGTTTAAAAGTGTATGTCGAAAAAAAAGAACCCTGTTTTTAGCCTTGGTACACAAATTGAAATAAACTAATAGCACCATGGTCTCCAAAAAATTCCAGATGGTTCCTCATAAGCTGCTTTACACATTGCAATAAGCGAAAAAGCTGTGGCGTTTGTGAAATTTTCAGAAAAAATGCTTAAACATGGATCTGATCTGCAAGATTTTTCGAAGAAGGGCACGTTTAGCGAAAATTTCCGAATTTTAAGATTTTTTTGTAAAAGTTTTGAAACGGATACAGATTAGTCGTTTATTTCAGTATGTAGTACAGCTTGTAAAGAGACAGTTTCAAAAATTTGAAGTGCCTGGCATAATTAGTTTATTTGTACCAAAATCACATGATTTTTTTCGAACTACACCGTTAAGGAAACCTTCAAAATATTCAATAACAATTTCAAAAAGCAATAGAAAGTGTACATATGCATGTGTGAAAGTTTTACACAAAACTCAAACCTTTTCAGATAAATGCGATGATTAACGTAAGCTAAATTAGGATGAAAAATCTTGTACATTAATAAAACTTTAAAATACTCAATGGTTTATGAGCACAGTATAATAACAATATCGCATTTTGTAATATGATTTTTAATGCTAAAATATTATGATACGGTAAGCCTAAAAGCCAATTGGGTCGTCAGATAAAATATATATAGAAAAGTTTTTTAGTTGTTAATAAAACATAAGCAACGTACTCTGCTAATCCAACTAAATTGTATCTGTAACTTCAAACTGATACTTTCGGTTCATGATATAATTAACAACTAATGCAAACTATCAAAATCGTTATTTTTAAACACTAAATTTCATAAAAAATATTTTTTTCAAACTTTATTACGTCAGTAAAAAAACTTTATTTATTATACAATACTCTATAATGCATTGTCTTAATAGCTTAGAAAATTCACATTCTAAGTTGCCGATTTGAAATAAGACGGAAAGATAAATATCATTATTTTTTTCATTCTCAGTATAAACATCTTACTTTCCTTGTAAATAATATGTATTTTTATTCCTTAGAACGAAGTTACTATCAGGCCAAAAATTCGGATCATTCATATACTGTTCTCAATTTAAAGATAACCCCCTTAAATCACTGAATAGAAAAATCATAACATTTCTGGAAGTTATCGTAAAAATTCATGAAATTTTAAATTTAGGATATTTGAAGGTTTTCTTTCGTTTGATACCTAAAGTCAAAATAGAATGTTGCTGTTTAGAAAAACGTAGTTGATACGGAATTAAATATGAAGACGGCCCTTATACAAATTTTTGAACATCAGGTTACAGCATACGTTATTTGTAAAGTAATAATATATATAACTTTGCTCCTCACAGTGATGATAATGAACAGATTATATGTGGGTACAAGAATTAAATTGAACAGATATTTAAAAGCACGAGTGACCCATCTCTGATAATATGTTTCTTCCTACTTATCGCCCCTCCCTTGAAACGATTCTGGATTCGCCACTATTGAAAAGTAAACATGTTTCTACTTAAATTTTTTGTGTTAAGAATTCATGTTTACCTTTACCCTTGTTAGTTCCTTGTACGAAGTAAAAGAAGGTATTGTGATGGTGAAAATTTTCGGTTTGCAGGTTTCCATGAAAAAAATCGATTTTGACTATTTATAAATTTACTTTGAAGAGATTTTGCAAAAAATCTCAACATACGGATGTATGTATGTTCATATATAAATGAATGTACTATCTATTTTGACCAACCGCAAGTCCATTTTGACTAGATTTTTTTCCTGAACTAGTCAGAAAAAAATCTGACTAGTTTTTTTTTCTGATTTCTTTCTGATACGTATGTATTTACGTAACTCGCACATCTCAAAAACTGTTAGTCGTAGAATCTGAAATTTTAGATTTAGGATTGTTGTAACATCTAGTTGTGCACTCCTTGTTGGTTCCAAACTACTATATTGTTTTTTTACGGGGCCCTCCAAAAGTATTTCAATACATTAAAGACGATGGACGATTATCGATATACAGAGTGGTTATAAAAAAATTCCCCGATATATGGACTTCTAGCTGTCGTTCCGTTCAACCAATCGAGGTAAGTTTTGAGATATTGTTACTCAGAGGTATGCACACCAGATTGGGATTCTTTAAAAAAATAGAGCTCTCACGGTTACGGTTACAGTGAAATTTTTTTCGAAATTTTCAAATGGCAACACCCACTTTTTTTCTTCGAAAGTTGATCAATGCATTCAAAAACTATAAATGGCGTTGGAACGATACATATATGACGAAAATTGGAGGCCTAAAACATTTACAAAGAAGAGCATTGTAAAGAATCAAAGTCAACAGAGAGAGAAAGTGCATTATTGGCACAATTCGCATTAATTCACCGGAATAAACAGTTGAAATGTCTAACTAACAGTAGGTCACTTGAACACTCTCCTTTCCTCTCTTGGGTTGCTATTTTTTCGTACAATGCTCTTTGCAAATGTTTTACGATTCCAATTTTCGTAATACGTATATCTTTCCAACGCCATTTATGGTTTTTCGATGCGCGAATTCGCTTGGAAAAAGTGGGTGTTGCCATTGGAAAATTTCGAATTTTTTTTTCACTAACCATTTTAAGAAAGAAGTTTAACTTTGTTAACGAAATCATAAGAGTCTTTCTCCTACTAATTGTAAAATGCTTTCTCTTGATGTTAAATCTTTATTCACTAATGTTCCTATCCAAGGTGCGATTGACTGTTTGGAAAAGCGTTTACGCGAGTTTCATTATTCTTCTATTGAGATTAAAGAGTTTATAGCTTTAGTAAGCGTTTGTATTAAACAAACTGCTTTCATTTTTAATGGCTCTTTCTATAAACAAACCGAGGGTCTTGCTATGGGTAATTCTCTCTCACCTCTCTTATGTGATATTTATATGCATTATTTTGAAGAGAAACTCTTCAAGGTCTTTAATTTTCCGTGCTGGGTCAGATATGTTGACGATACTTTCGTTCTAGTGGATTCCAATTGTGATATTTCTAATTTACTTTTGATCGTTAATTCTGTTGATCCGTGTATCCAATTTACTCTAGAAGAGGAGTGCAACAATTCTTTACCTTTTTTGGATGTTCTTGTTTCTAGGAATCCTGACGGTTTCTCTACTTCTGTTTTCCGCAAGCCCTTTTCTATATCTTTACCTCCTCATGCCCTATCTAATCATCCTTACCAGCAAAAACTTTCTGCTTTTTACACTTATGTGTTTCGTGCTATCAAAATTTGCTCTGATTCTTCTTCTCTTAATAACGAAATTAGTTACTTAAAATCCTTAGCTGTTTCTCGTGGTTTTAGCCCCTCTATTATTGATAAAGCTGTTTCTAAATTTAATAAGCCTATTACTTCTACTAATACTATTAATTTTCACAACGAATTAATTGTACTACCTTTCTTTTCACCTTTATGCTACAAAATTTCTAAACTTCTCAAAAATTTCGGTTTCAAAGTCATTTTTAAACCTGTTAATAAACTTAAATTTTCTTCCCTTAAAGATCCTATTCCTACTGAGAACCGTTGGGGTGTTTATTATATTCCTTGTGAATCTTGTGATTTGGGCTATATTGGTCAGACCAGAAGAGCTCTCAAATTTAGGCTCAAAGAGCATGAGAGATATGTCTCTAAGCACGAACTTTCCAAATCTTCTATTGCCTCACATTGTTGGAATTCCAATCATCGATTTCAGTTTTCTAAGGCTAAGATTTTGTGCACTCCTCAGTCTTTGTCCCATCTGGATTTTTTGGAAGGTTTTTCCATTACCCAGCACTTAGATCGTCTTGTGAACGATGGTTCTTCCGTTCCTTTCGTTCATTCTGCTTGGAAGTTGCTGTTGTAAGGTTCTTTTCACTTTCTTCGTCTACCCCCCCCCCACTTTTTTTTTTTTTTTTCCCTGTTTCTTTTATGTGTATGTACGTGTGTTACTGTCTTTCTTTTTCGTTTTTATTAAAAAAAAAAATAATAATAATTATATATATATATATATGTATATATGTGTTTATTTATATATTTATTTATTGTGCTGTCCTGTTCGTAGTTTAAAAAAAAAAAAATAAATAAAAAAAATAACGTGTGCTATTTGTTTTTTGTTTGTTTGTTTTGCTCTCTCTTTTTTGTGTGTGTGTTTGTACTTGTGTGTTCCCTTTTTTTTATTTTTCTTTATTCCTTTTTATTTCTGTATTTTTGTGCTTCTTTCCTTTCCTTTCTATCCCCCTTTTTAATTTTTTTCTCCCCTCTCCGTGGTTTTGTTCGACTTTTCTTTGCCCCTTGTGGCAACATCTTGCTTGTTTTTTCTCTTTTCAGTTCCCTGTGTTCTTTACGTCGAAGGACTTGGACTGAAGAAGTTCAAAACAATTTTTGAACGAAACGCGTATCCTTTTTCCTTTTACTTCTTATGTGTGTTTTTTACAAAGTTTTTTAATTACTTTATCGTTTAACACCAGTATTTTGAGTGTTTTTTCACCCTGAATTATGTCTGTAATCAATCAATATTTGGGCCAGGCCCAGAATCCCGCCAACTATCATCGACCGTGGCGAGGTTTGGAGAAATATCGGAAAATTATGCGGCAAAAATTATCCGTAATTCGGATAACTCTAAAACATTTAACCGTAGAATGTTGGGATTTTGTATTTAGAAATATTGCAGCATCTAATGGTACGTCTCTTTTTTTTTTATTGCAATAGACCCGGTAATTTATTTACAGCGTCACCCAAAAGATTTTCAATGCATAAAGGCCTATGAGTACCTTCAATTCATTGAAATTATATAGTCAATCGCTATTTAGGCTATGCCTAAAATTTCACAAACTATCGCAAGCTTGCGGACTTTTGCCGAAATACCGCCAAATTTGTTCTAAAGATACGCCTTTCAAATTGAACCCAGCTTGGCTGTATCTTAAATGTGTGGATAGAAATCGCTAAACCTTTGTATTATTGCAGTCAGTGGCGTAGCTATGGACGAGGGGGGAGGTTAAGGGGGATTTAGTTTGGATGAAGCGCATCGAAAATATTAAAGAGTATATTAAAGATTATAGTATGTTAAATATAGTATAATAGAATATAGTATATTAAAGATTTAAAATAATATAAGGAAAACGTGTTGTGTCCACATAAAAATTTAAGAATTGACAATGGCTAATATTATTAATTTAAACGTAATTAATTAGAAAATGATTCAGTAATTTCGAACCACGTTACACGTACCGATCGCAAACCTTAACCCTTTGAGGTGCAACCCTTTCCCAATGCTGAAAAAAGGGCAGCCAAAGTTTTCTTTTGTGTTAAAGAAAGTTGGCTGTGCGCCGGCACAGCCAGCTGTCGTCAAAAAAGGGTCTCTAGATCTGTGGCCCGCGATGAACGTTTCGATCGTCCGCCATCTTGCTGGTAGTTAAGTCGAGCGATGGCAACGGCTGCCCTTTTTTCAGCATTGGGCAATCCCTCAGCTGTTCTCGCATTCTTCCATTTTTCAGCAGATGTTAATGCCGTTAAAAATAATCGTGACCATTTTTCATGGGAAATAACGTGCTAAAAAGTAAAGGATTCTCGTGGAGCTAGGTCACCCGCAACTATTTTTATAGAAATCCTATCTATTCTTCGTGACTGGCAACAGTCAAAACGTCAGAGTTGGGTGTTCCCAGAGCGGGATCACTGCGCGTTAAAGGGTTAATGATTTTTCATCCAAGAAAAGATATCTTGCAGTAATGCTGCTCGAGTATATAAAGCACTAACCTGATCTGGTTGATAATTAAGAAAATCTTTTCCTTAATTGGCAGTGTTAAGATATTTAGCATCGCATAAATCACTAGGCAATATCTATTTAAATTAGGAAAGAAACGATGAATTATGAACTCCGGCGGTCCCTTTACGATTTTCGATTTACCAATTAAAAAACTTTCAAATCGTTCCGGAGATGAAAAATCTCTTATCGATTTTTTCTCTCTTTTGTCGTTACAGCTTTAATGCTGTGAAACAATGGCTGCGGTTTACGGGAGCTGTAAAAGTCAATTAAAATCAATTTCGGAAGCGTTGTTTTTCGGTTCTGCAAAATAAATACGAACTTGTACGAAAGTCAGGGCAAAGAAGTGTCATTTGATGAGATATACAAGTCGTCCCATAACTACTTGTACAAAATTGAAGGGGAGGTAGCGCACATAGTAAGGAATAAGAATAACAGAGCAATGTGGTGTCCGAAATGTCGTTTTCATGTAGCTGTTAAATAATCACTTTGGAACAGGTGGTGAAGTAATATCGAATTTTCCAAAGAAAGAACGCGACTAAAATTGATGCTTTGGAAATTCTATTTCATATCATGCATGAAATTTTTACTTTCCATGGAACTTGGAAAAGAAATTAGAGGAATACTTTAACACTTTTCTCTGTTTATTAACCCTTTTGGGCGCAAGAACTTTATTTTCTCGTTTTTGCAGAAGCTTGGAGTATAGTTTAATTTCCGATATCAATTTAATGAAACATGGATAATTTTTCTGTAAAATATATAATAACTAGCTGCTACCCGCGACTTAGTCCGCGTCGGCTTTAGAGTTAGGTCCCAAAAAAATGAAACACGTGTGAATAACACATATGTTTTCGACAAAAGAAACTGCATTTAAATATTATTTGCTTTTTACTTATTTTATATGAAGTATAATGCATGGTAGTATACTTCATTTAAAATAAGAGAGTAGGCAGAGTTACTAAATTTAGATTTTCTTTCAGACATTTGGCGAATACAATTACGACAGTATTTGCTAACTGTTTTTGTTGTTCTTGTGAAAGAAATATTTATGCTATAGCATGAATTTTAGCCTGCGTTAATCAGGAATACTGCAGCTTTCTATTAGCGAAAAAGTTTTAGAATCGGTTCTATAGTTACAGAGATACCCAGAGAGCGTAATGTATTAGAATTATTTTGAGTGTTCCTGTAAAGGAACTATTTGCAATACATGCATGAATTTTAGCCTACAATACTCAAGAATAGTGAAGCTTACTAACAGTGAAAAAAGTTTTGGAATCGGTTCAGTACTTACAGAGATACACATAGAGTGTAATGTAATTCCTATGAGTATTCCTGTAAAAGAACTATTTGTGATATATGCATAAAAGGTAGCCTATAACACTCAGGGTCCCACCAGTGTCTAAGAAGTTCTACTCTCAAAACTGGAAGGCTGGAGGTGTCAGGCTCAACCCCTGGTCGAACCTGTCGACCTAGCCGCTCGCAGTTTTTCGCGGTTTTCTCCAAAACCTCGCGTAAATACGGGCTAGGATCCCTTAGAAAGTTCCCCACAGAGGAATTCCCCATATAAGCCTAGGACCCTAGTGTAGTCAATCGGTCTTAATCCACAAACAAACAAACAATAATACTCAGGAATAGTGTAACTAAGTTTTAGAATCGGTTTAGTAGCTATAAAATTTCCATAGAGCGCAATACATTAGAATTATTTTGAATGTTTTTGTAAAAGAATTATTTATGCTATATCTTGAAAGGTTGCCTGTATGTTAATCCAGGGCATAAGCTATCTTTTACGAATTTTTCCAAATCCGTTCAGCAATTTGTGTGTGATTCAGACAAAAACATCTAAACACACAAACATGCACATTTTTTAATGACTATGTCATTTTATCTCTCAAATTCCTTATTGAAAAATGTGTCCCAAAAATGCGACTTAACCCATTTGTGCCTGGATATTTTTGCGACTTTCTTCGATTTTTACTGATAACAGAAATAATAGATAAATTTCTGATGTCAACTTCTTGAACAAGGGATGATTTCTTTTTAAAATAATTATGCATAAAAATTGAAATATCAACATACTACTTGGTCATGTTAAAATATTTTGTAGAGTTGAGGCTCAATACTCATGAATAAAGGATAGGAAAAATAAATAACGTTTTCGACTAATAGCGAAAATGCCGTCCCAAAAAAGGGACACTAGGCATAAATGGGTTAATAAAGCGACATAATTTTACATGTATTTAAATACTATTAGTTCACAACAGCTTTAATATCGAGATTAAAGCAATCTTTAGTCTCGATATTGTTACACTATTTCGTAAGCTGTAGAATATGCTCCACAGGTATTTTTTACATATATTCAAATATTATTAGTTCACAACAGCTTTAATCTATTGTTACAATATTTCGTAAGCTGTAGAATATGCACCACATGTATTTTTCTATAAATAGGTTACACTCATAAAAATTTCAACATAGGGTTAGCAGGAAAATACGCGAAAGATGAGCGATAAAATGACAAGTCAATTAATATAGTTTTAATATGGCAATAATAAAACTAAAAAATTAGGGGGGAATAATTCCGTAAGCGGGGGCATGTTTAGTTGGCCACTTTTTGTTTTGTTGCCAACGTCTAACCCATTAAGGTTGCCGTTAAAACAGTTCTCTATATAGCCTAAGCACAATCCTTGCAGATTGGCGTATTTAGCAACGCGAAAAAGCTTTGGCGACATCTGGCTTGGCGACCTGCCCCCGCTTACGGAATTATTCCCTTAGGGGGATTCAGGGTGATCTCCCCCTGACGAGGCTCGAACAGCCGAGTTTTTATATTATTGGTAGGATTTGGAAATTTGTGAAGTTTAAGAAACACATTTGGACTTTTCTTTCTAATGCTTTTTAATTTGGCGTAAAATCAACATAATTTCCATACCATTTCATGTTTTCCAAATGCATGTTTATCTGAAAATAGAATTTCAGCTTTATTTCAAAATCATAAATAATTTTGTGCGGGCGATAAAACGGTTTTTAATTAATAATTAGAAAAGTATTTAAAATTTCAACATTCTGAGCCTCAGGTGCACAATCATGGGCTTCTATGCTCAAATTTTCAAAGCTCTGCTTTCTGTAGATTTGTCTGGAGAACATTCATTTTTATTATTATTGATAGATAGATTTGGGATAAAGCTGGCATAATTTCCGTGGAATTTAATGTTTTTCAGGTGCACGCACGCGCTTCTTTATTGAATCAATAGCATTCTTGTTAGCTCAAAACATGAATCATTTGATTGATACGGGCGACACTCGCCAAGCATGGCAACGTAAAAACGGTTTTTAATTAATAATTAAAAAAAGTAATTAAAAATCTAAAATTCTAAGTAGCCTATAACCATCTCCAGGGTCCCATCTATATCTAAACCAAAATGCATCCTAATCGATTAAGCGGTTTAGGCGTGAAAGCGTCATAAACAAACAAACAAACAAACAAACTCGCATTTATAATATTAGTTAGGATATTACATTTTTAGAAATATGCATGGTAAATCACCATGCACATTTTAGAAATATGCATGGTAAATAGACATAGGAAAATTGACTAATGCTTCTTAAATTTGTCATGTACAGCATAAATAGGTGGCTAGAACGTCGAGCCACTGCCCGAGAAAGGGTTAACAGGTAAGTGAAAAGGACGTTTTTGTTTTCGATCCCACATTGCTATGTGATTCCGATTCCTTATGTGCATATTCCTCTACAAATGTTGTACCAATAGTTATGGGACACCCTATATATCACTAGACACGAATGACAGAAAAAAAAAGAAATATTTCCAGAAGAAAATATATAGTTCGAAGAAAGAAAACCTGCTTCACGGTCTTGTACAAGAAATCGAAATAAGCGAACTGCACGAGGGGCTCAAAAAAAAAAAAAAAAAAAAAAAAAAAATTCATGATGGTTCTTCATAAACTGAACTGCACACCGAAATAAACGAAACAATTAGTCTTTTTTTCAGGAAAGAGGACAATCCCAATAGTATTCTTTTTTACGAAAAGACTAATACGATAAAGTATAACCCAGAAAAATCCTAAAAGAAGGAATTGGATAGCAAAATTTTTCAAAGAATTGCACACTTTACAAAAAACAGTATACTCTCGGTCAGTAGCGTAGCCAGAAACTTTTCATGGGGGGGGGGTTACGACTACTGCAACACACATAAAATGTATACGTGTGTGTGATAAAGGAGTGAAGAATATACATTTTTTACGGCAAAAAATTCCTCATGTGGGGGTTGTGACACCCCCTATCCCTCCCCCCCTTGTCTACGCCACTGCTCTCGATTATCCGAACACGGATTATTTGGTTTGCGGATTATCCATGTTCATTCCAGACTCACAAAAAATTTATAAATGAGAAACATATTCACGCTTATCATGCATATAAAATCGATGTTGATCTCAATTAGAATCTTGTCCGGTTTAGTTAAAACCCTTTGACGAGCAGTGTTCCCGCTTCGAGAACACCAAACTCTGACGTTTTGACTGTTGCCAGTCACGAAGAATAGATTTGATTTCTATAAAAATAGTTGCGGGTGACAAAGCTCTACGAGAATCCTTTACTTTTTAGCAAGTCATTTCCCGTAAAAAAAAATGGTCACGATTATTTTTAACAGCACTGGCGTCTGCTGAAAAATGAAAGAAAGCGAGAACAGCTGGATAGATTGCCCAATGCCGAAAAAAGGGAAGCCGCTGCCATCGCTCGACTTAACTACCAGTAAGATGGCGGACGGTCGAAACGTTCATCGCGTGCCACAGATCTAGAGACCCTTTATTGACCACAGCAACTGCATTTACTCCTAGAATATCACCTTTCCATGCAAGTTTTTTTCGCAAATCGCAATACTCAACAGCTATGACGTTTTTCTACAAAGTTTGAATTAAATCTGTCCGTTTAAAGTGGGCCAAAATCGAGCCTAAAGGTGTCGGTTACAAACATACAAGCACACATACATACATACAGGTGAAGCTGATTAAAGCGTGTTAAAAAAAATCTGACGCACTTTCATATTTTAAATACTCATTAAAACGCTATATATTAAAACTGCATCATAAATTATATAACTCTCTTACTTCTCTTTCTTTCTTCATTATGTTGGAAAATGAGTCATAATCCATGCGTGGGTCCTATTTGAAACTATGATTCTTTTATGAACACCCTGTAGTTTAGCCAATAATGCCATATTAATACAGAACATTACAATTTGTAACCAGTTTTAACATCGTATCTCAGCGATATCTAACTTGTTTTAGCCTAACATAGTAATTTTCCAACCCGGCAATTTGGTTGAAGCAAATAACTGCTGATATCTGATTGCTATTGTTACAAAAATTTCAATAAAACCATCCAGTAGACCAGGGGCGTAGCCAAGGGGGGGGTTAAGGGGGTCATAACCCCCCCCCCCCTGAGGAATTTTTTGCCATGCAAAATGTATATTTTTCACTCCCTTATCACACACATATATGCATATATGTGAGTTTCAGTAGTCGTAACCCGCCCCCATGAAAAATTTCTGGCTACGCCCCTGGAGTAGACAAAAACTAAAAAGGGAGGTGCACAACTACCTGTTACAAAAATCTTAAATTTTAAATTTTATAATAATTTTTGTGATATGAGAGTTACATTCATACATACTTACGCCAAAACATGCCTATCTTGGTGATTTTCGGTGGAATTTTTGAGGAAGGCACACTACCGTCACCGGATCATTAGCTAACTAAATGGTAGGATGGTATTGTGCATGAAATATATGAATGTCTCTAAAACTGATATTGACCGTTATGAATTGGAATCCTTTTGAGTGCCCTTGTAAAAAAAATCTATAAAAGACACTATTTTTGACGATAATTTCATTTTTTAATCTTTAATAACATATATAAATTTCGTTCGTCGTAAAATAGTCGAATATCTTTAAAATGCGCTTCAAAGAATAACCCATTGAGCGTAGCGTCTCCAAATTCTTTTTGGTGGCCCTGTAAATAAACTATCCAGTCGATTGGAACCAAAAGTGAAGGTGAACAGTTAGATGTTACAAAAATCCTGAATATAAAATTTCAACATTCTACGTCTGATAGTTTTTGAAATATGCGAGTTACATACGTACATACATATTTCAGGAAAAAAACTATCCAAAGTGGATTGTACATGCATTTGTACGGACACACATGCATGCTCAAGTTGAGACGTCCCGTAAAATCTTTTCGAAATAAATACAAAAATAATCAAAATCGATTTTTTTAAATCAAAATCTGCATGCAGAAGTTTTTTTGCGATTACTATACAGGGTGTATCCAAATTGGTTCAACAAAATATTATGGGAGAGAGGGCACATAATAATGAATCTGAATCATATAGCAATGTGGGATAGAAAACGTTGTCTTCGTGTAGCTGTTAATAATAACTTTGGAACGGGTGCTGAAACAACAGTGAACTTTCCGACCATTGTTTGTTAAAAAAATAACGTATTTTTCTTAGAAAACATGTGAGTGAAATTCGTAGTTTAAAAATTCTACTTTATTTCTTGGATGAGATTTTTGGAGACAACCCCATTGTATACGAACCTTGCTTTAAGAAATTTGACAAACATTTCAGCACTTTTCATAAAGTGATTATTAACAGTTAGATGAAGACAATATTTTTGACCCCACATTGCTAAGCGATTCTGATTCCTTATTATGTGCCCTATCTCCCATAATATTTTGTTGAAACAATTTATATACACCCTGTTTATGTCCTTGTACTTCGTACGAGAAAGTACAATAAGTGATAGCTTAATTTTTTGAATATAATTCCTTTCTAAATGTAATTTTAGCGAAGTTCATGCTCCCAGCAAAACTCTTCAATCAAACTGTAAGTGAGAAATGGCTAACGTCATGCCTTGTAAAAACTTTGGCCGTGAGGACGGTGGCTTAAAAAATCTGCGCCAAATTTGTTCAAATGATTTCAGTGATCCATCATGAAGTTGTCGCTTCGGTTTCCGCTGAACGTCCTCAGAGGAATTCTTACGTTGCATTTCTTTCCTGTCCTTATGCCAACAAAAATAATTCTGCTGGGATGAATTACTTGAAATAATCGATGTCAAATTTTGACGTGTAAGAGAGGCTCCCATAAATCACGGGGACCCCCCCTCCTCCGTCCTATTAACCCTTTGAGGCGCAACCCTATCCCAATGCTGAAAAAAGGGCAGCCGTTGCCATCGCTCGACTTAACTACCAGCAAGATGGCGGACGATCGAAACGTTCATCGCGTGCCACAGATCTAGAGACCCTTTTTTGACGCCAGCTGTCGTCAAAAAAGGGGTCTCTAGATCTGTGGCACGCGATGAAAGTTTCGATCGTCCGCCATCTTGCTGGTAGTTAAGTCGAACGATGGCAACGGCTGCCCTTTTTCAGCACTGGGAAAGGGTTGCGCCTTAAAGGGTTAACTGATTTCTAAATTTTTAACACTTTCCGAGGAAATTTGAAAGTAAAATTAATTAAAGTATTTGCAAAATAACGTGCAAAAAAATTATTCTTTTCCAATAGGATCGTTTCGAGTAGTACAAAAGGTACACCCTTCTCAGTAGCAAAAAAGTTCAACCATCTACACTGACAGAAAGTAATGTATGGATGGTCTTTGAATGTCGTGTTTTTTAACAGACATGGATTTATCGTTTTTGCTGTTTGATAGGCAAATTTTTGTTCACATCAACGTAATTGGTGGGGAAAGAATATGTAAAACCTCAGTGATTTAAATTAAAGCAAGATGCTGCCTTTATGGAATACGTCGCGTTAATATACCTCACGGTAATTTCAACAGAAAAGACTGTAACAGAACTTTTTTTTTCTTGGAGATTCTGTTTTGTCACAAGTAGTTTTGATCACATTTTGGGAAAATATTCTCTTCTTCCCTTGCGAAGAGCGGGTACACAAATATTTAACTATAAAATAAAACGGTTCTCCACATCATGTAGTATGTAAGGTATTAATGGCATAGCTTAAATCTAAAAGAGAGTATGATGCAGAAATGAGACATTTTGAAAATTAGGAATTTTCACTGCAAACCGTCACGCTTTTGTTTTCTGATCGTGAATGACACCGGCATATTTTTTTGCGTCATAATACTAACAATGGTCACAGGTCAGTACTTATACTAACTTTACGAATAACAAATGAGTAACTTTACGCCAAGAGTCAAATCATTTTGCTTATTTTTAGATTCCAAATCACTGGAATCAATTCGAATTATAGATGTAAGAAAAAGTTTCGTTCCCTACCGTGCGGAGAACGGGTACGCAGCTAGTTTTCTATAAAATGTCGAAATTTTCCACTTTTACACTGTAAAAAAGAATACAGGAACGTTCCTTGAAAATAATGGATAGGTGGTGAGCCCTAGAATTCCAAGGAACGTTATACGAAAATTACTCCACAAACCACACTGAATGATGCTTTCAATTGAACCTTCCTGAATTGTTCAGTAAACTTCCTGATATTTTCATATTACGTTCCTTGGGACTCTAGGGCACCTCAACTGCTCATTATTTCCAAGGAGCCTTACTGGACTTTTAAACAGTGTACCTTCTTTCGTACTACGAACCCTTCAGAACTCTAATTCATTCTTTTACAAGAGAGGAAGGCAAACAACGCTGGATGATTTTCTAACTTAAATTTAATCTTCTTCTATACTATTAAAATCTGTGCGCGTCTGTCTGTGTGTGTGTGTGTAACATCATCTCCTCCTAAACGGCTGGGAGTTGAGTTTCGAACGAGGTATCCACGAATTCCGAAAATTTCTAGAAAGAACCTCCGCTAATTTAAATTTCGAAATTCGAATTAGTTTAGGAGATATTGATAAAAAAACCCATCAAAAACGCTAATTTTTGCTCTCCGCAATTCCGCGATTGTAACCCCTGTAGTCAAAAAAGGTGAGAAATAAGCATCGAGGTTGCCATGTTTGGCTATTTTATTAAATTATTTAGACTCCTGCAGTAAAAATAAAAGAATAATGATTTTTTCTGTTTAGATTATTCACAAAGTTATTTTTTAATTAAAGTATTGCGTGCGTGTGAAATCGGAGCAGAAATTCAATGCTTTTTTATGTTTAAAAGAATAAGGGATTGGGAGATTTCCGAGACTATGTGTATATTTTTTAGTTTGTCGAAAAAAAAATTGGCTGATTTGGCGATTTTGAGAAAGTAATAGGTTCTACGGATTTGCACAGTTTTGGGCTTGGCGCAATTTACTGCGAGCAAATCGAAATAGGTTTAGGTTTGTGTGTGTAGGTTTTATTAAAATACGGCGTTAAAATTTAATTTTCCATGCAAAAATAGTTCAATTATTAAGGCGATTTTAAGCGATCTATCTTCGGAATTTTCCCCAAATTAAGTAAATTGATTTACCTTGGGGGATTGCCGCCAAATTTCAAAAGAAATTAAATTCTCGCATTCCGTAAATTGGAATAAATAAAACACGTTATAGTTGATAATTTAAAATACTGCTATGCTACTTTTCAAAGAGATGCCTGCATTAAGTTTTGGCGATGGAACCATCCACAAATAACTATTTCCTCATTTTGATTGCTGTTAAATCAGTGCTTAGAATCATTCTCTGAAAAAAAAAAAAAAAAAAAAAAAAAAAAAAATCTCGCAAAATGGCGTATGCAGATTCCTTCTTTAGTACCTTTCTTAGAAAAGTTGGCGATAAATATTCAAATGTAGTGTAACTCCATGTTTAATAGTGTGTGTTTTTTGCGTTTGTACTGCTAATTCTATGGCACGATTGAGATGAGCCAATGTTATGAGCGGATGGATAGATAATTTTTTAAATCCCGCCAAGCAGGGTATAATAAAATAGGAATTCTGTGTAAATACGATCTTTTTTTTTTTTTGGAGATGAACGAGAATGTTTTTAAGCCTGGTAAATATAGCTGGTATTGCCTATAAATAATTGCATTTACTGTGAAGTTAAATTTAGGATTCATTTTGGCTATTTGCCATCGAATATCGGCGTTAATTACGCCAATATGGCAGTTCTTGCAAGCATAAATAAATTTCATTTCATGTTCTATTTTTAATATTGCTACAGTTTCAGTAATTACGGAATCCGTTGTTGCCACTCAAGCTGTTAAATTTAACAATTAAGCGAAAACACTCATTTCTACAGCTCTTGACTCGAAAAATGAAAACGCACTGGATATGACACAATTAGAACATTACCGCAATCACCACGTCAATAACGCGAACCTGTAACTTTGGTTATTGTTAACTAAATTCATTCTCAAGGTCTTTAAGAAATCTTGTATACTATGTCAAAGCCTCATATCTTAATTCCGATTAGTTTGTAAGAAAATTGATTATTCAATATAAACTGAAGCAATGAAACTTTGTAAGCGTTTTTCTTGAAACGAGGAAAATGCAGATTGACGTCTTTGGTGTAGAAGTGGCGATAGAGAGAACTACTTACTTCAGTAACGTTAATGGAGAATGATAATTGAATATGCGCATGTACAAAGACCCAAAAATCAAGAGAGTATGAAAAGTCAGGAATATGAAATGAAAATTTAAAAAAAAATCAAATAATACGAGATATAAGTAATAATAATACGAGAATGACATTGCATTCTCGACATTGCTCGGCCGACCAGTGGCCGAGCGCTTAGCGCTCTGAACTGGGAGATGGAAGGTTTCTGGTTCAAAACAGGTCGCGTCCGCCGACCTAACCGTTCGGATTATTCCTGTATTCCGTTCGGAAAATAAAACAGTACTCGCAACATGCATATGTTAGGAAACATATATGGCTGGTTTCCTCCAAAACGTAGCGTAAATACCGGTTAGGACCCCTTAGAAAGACCCCCCATGGAGGACACCCCTACCCCTTCACCTAGATCCCATGTGTGGAGACTAGAAGCAGGATAGTCTCCAGATTTATAGATAGTTCAATTTAACGCCCAGCGTGGTGTGCAACTTATAGGAGCAGTTCTACGATACCGGATCCATCGAGAAAAAGCCTGGGCAAGGTCATCTAAGAGAAGCTGCTTCTTTTTTGATCGCCCGTGACACTGACGAAGTTTTCGTGCCATCATATTGCAGTCATCTCAGATTTGCACTCATGACGTCAACATTTCATCACGATTTAAATAATTTTTCACTTTTATAGATTCCTCATCACTGGGTTTAATTCGAATTACATGGGTAAGGAGAACGTTCTTTTCCTACCGTGCGGAGAACGGGTACGCAGCTAGTATATAATAAAATCCGAGAGTAAACATTGTATGTAGCATGTAGGTTTGTAGGCAAGTTTGTGACCACCGATCTTTTTGCGCGCGTCTCTAGATCACATTGCGCCGAGACGGTTGGTCGCAGACCTACCAAATTTTGCATACGGCTTCAATAGGACAGATCCTAACACGCCTCGGAGCTATTTTTTCTAAATTCGAATTAGAAAATGTTTTATTTTATGTTTTGTCCTATTTTTAGCGAGTTTTCTCGCTTAATACGTAATAACGCCGGTAATTACACTCGCAAGAAAACGAAATTTACATCATCGGATAGAGGAGAAAATTTTCTTTTAAAAATTATTTGTTCGGACTGTGTAACATAATTTTTCAGATTTTCGGGAATATTTAAAAAGAATTTCTCTTTTGACAACGTTTGCGTAAAATAATTTTAAAACTGTTGCATCTTAAATTCTATCTGTCATAACTTTTTCATAATGCGGCAAAAGACGGAGCATACAATTCGTCAACTTTTAAAAGACGAACGGAGGAAAAATATAAATTAGGCGATTTTTTACGAATTTTTATGTAAAGAAGGATTTTGAATTCAATAAAAGCTGTTTCAAGATTTCGGTATGATATCTTCCGCTACGGTTGTCTGGGAAACAGTAACAATGAATAAAATTGCCATTTGAAAAACATAAATAAAACTTCTTTCAAACAAAACTCCGAGTTTCCGTAAGTGAGATGGATCTTCGTCATTTAAATGTAACGAGTTTAGAACCCCATCCGGTACTGAATAGACTTGTTCCACGGACGTCACAGCCAACAGGAAAACAATTTTCGGTTGGCAAAACATTTCATTACTCAGTGCTAAGCAGTAGGAATAGTTGTACCTATTTTTAATTTTCTGGGTCTGGCAGCATAATTTGTCTTCCATTGGATAATTTATATATATATATATATATATATTTCTGTCAGCTAGACAATACAACTATCCCACTAAGTTCCTAAAATCCATTATATACAATTCTTGAAAATGATGTGTCTAATGTCTTTATTAATTTACTGGAGGTTGGGTGGGGTTTTGGTTTTAAGGTTGTAATTGGATGGTTGGGTTGGGCGGAGGAAGTTTTTCTCTTATATATAAAAAAAAAAAAGTAATATGTTTAAAAACAATTTGGATGTGTTTATGCATGCATATATATATCTGGAGGAATTAAAAAAAAAAAAAAAAAAAACCGGGGTTCCTATATTGTGATTATTCTGTTCTAAACATTATTTTTTTTCTTATTTACTAGATTAATCTTCTGTCATACAATAACTTATTATACATACTTAGTCAATAATAATAATCATTATATTTTTTAAACAATATGTTATATTTAATTTTGCTATAATATTTATTTTATTCAATCTTTTAAATTTATTATTATTCAATATATATTTATTATATTAATATACCTGGATATTCTTAAAATTTAATAATATTACCTATTAGTATTTGGCAACTCCTAAACTTTCTTCTTTCCACTTTTACACATTTATTTAGTGGCAACACCATTTTTCACTTTTTACAATTCTTAGCATTGGCAACACATATCAACTGTTCAAAATAAATTTCCATGTGCTCAAGGTTTGGTATGTAAAATTATCTTTCTAATTTTTGTTATCTTTTTGATTTCTTCTTTCCTTTATATAGTAGGGTAGGGCCCAGATGTGTGGAGTTAATATCTCTTCTGATATGCCACACAACCGAAACCCTACTATTTGGTTTACTGTAAATTATAATCCACTGTTTGTGGTCCCTGAAGATGGTGACAGTGGTTATAATTTCCGTTCCATTATACTATCACAATAATTCTTGCACTTTATTTGGTTTCAAAATCTGGTTTCTAATTCTTGATAATAGCTGTTACTTTTCTGCGAGATATGTCTTATTTGTAGTATGTTTTGTGTTTTACTTGTTAGTTATATTCTATTCTGTTTGTCATAGCTGCAATTGCGCGTTACAAATAGGATATCTTCTAAATAATTAATTATGGATGTTTGATTTGACTTTATATGCCATTTTTGCATTGCTAATAATTTTATAAATCTTCTTACAAGCTATATTTTGCTGCAAGTGCGCATTTATAGTTATGTAATTTTCCTAGTTACTACCTTCAGTTACTCCTTTTCAATCAGCATCTATGATTTATCTATATTCATTTTGAATACTTTGTAAAATACAGCTATCTATTTAGACTATCTCCTTTCTATTTTTATTTTAATTTCCCAACATTTTCATTTATAATGTTCAAACTACTTCTGCCTAGTGCTATGGTGTTGCTGCTGCTGCTGTTTTTATTTAATCAGTGTAAAAAACAACATCTTTTTTCTGTATATTTGGATTACTTAATTAGTTACAATTATCTACAATTTGTACAGTTGCTAACTACTTTACTTTGCTTGCGATGCTTTTATTATAATGTGCTGCCCTCTATTGGCAATCTTACGAGTTATTTCCACTCTTGGTAACCACACAGCGACGTTTTTAAATATAAAAATAATATAGTACTTAGACATTGATGTAATGTACAGCTAATAAGCCATCTTTATTAGAAGACCTTAATACTTATTAAGTTACTCATTTTATTCTAGTTTCCGCTAGTAATTTTTTGCTCTTATTTTACTCAAGTTACTCTTCGCTGTATTTTATTTATTTTTTAAATTCATATTTCTACTTTTTGTCATGTGTATGTAATTTTCTATTTTTCATTTTGTAAATATGTTATTCTACTCCAGACTTTCATACAATTTACTTTTATGTGTTTGTTTACTTTTATAAGAAATTATTGCTAGCTTTGTTTTGTCACTTAAAATTAGTATGTACCCCTCACTTTTTTATGAATGGTAGATTATAATAATTTAGCGCCTGGCAAACAAGGAAATAATATTTTTCCTTATGCTCGGTACAAGAAAATTAATGATGATAAGGATTATCTTGGATCGAAAGCCTGCGACTTATCATCACCTACTAATATACATCAATTGCCTACTCTTAAATTTATAAAATGCACATCTTCTCGCTGTAAAACTTGTCCTTTAGCTGATACTACAAATATTTGTAATAGTCGGTCTAATTTAAGCACGTTTTGCAAAGTATACAACTGTATCTATATGTTAACCTGTAATCAATGTAAAATAGCTTATATTGGCCAAACTAGTAATCCTTTACACCTTCGTATTAATCTACATCGAAATCATGTTAAGAACTATCCTAGTAATCTTTCTGGTAATAACTTTGAGTATGAACATTTTCATATGCATGGGTTCAATAATATTAATATCACTATTCTATCTATAAAGAAGAACCATAATGAACGTTTATTTTTAGAAAACTACTTCATCCAATTTCATAATACTAGTTATCCGTATGGTCTAAACCAATTAGTACATAATAAACAATTAATATATTATACTAGCACTACTAACATAAATAAATATTCTTCAATCTATAATACTTTAAACTTGTCTATATATAATAAAACAATTAGAACTTCTAGAGGTAAACGTAAAAAGTGTAATAGTCCTAAGTATTCTAATAGTTATATAAAATCTGCCATTTTAAAATTATATAATTACTATACCAGTACTTATAATTGGATTAATATACGTACTTTCATTTACTCCATTAAAAAGAAACTTTTAGTTAAGTATTTTTCTATTTTTTCAAATCTTAACATTTCTGGACATTTTTCTCACTTATTCTTCGATCTCATTGTTGCACGAGCCACTGCACTTACCGTAAACCTAACCAATAAAAGTAATAATACACCTTCTAACTTATTAATTACTTTCACAAATCCTGCATTCAATAACTTAAACTTCAATACAATATTTTCTAATAATAACACTTACTTTCCCATCAAAAATGTCATTATTAAAAAGTCCTTTAAATATCCCCTACCCTTTGGTAGGAAACTATTTAACTATAACTCCTTTTCAAAAACATATAACCCTTATGATACACCACCCTGTATATGCAATGATAATCACTATAGGAACTTCATTAATAGGGATTATGGACACATCATTACTGGAGATCTAGCTATCGTAAAAGATATTAGGCTAAAAAAACTCATGCAGAAGGGCTCTAAACACCGTATTCCTTCAAAACACTCTCTTAGTGGCATTGTAACACAATTCACATATGATTTAGATTTTTACATATATAATACTGCCTTAAAATACAGCACTCCTATTGAAGCCTTCACTACCTGGAAAGTAAAAGTACTTTCATTCTTTAAGCAAAATATTGCTAAATATGTAAAATATAGTTCTCCTGTCAATAGTCAATTTCATACTCAAATAGACTTTATAAAACAGTATTTCATAATTACTTATGTAGATAAATCATCCAATAACTATGCCTTTATTTGTAAACAGTTATATCATAGCTTGTTAGCCTCTACAATTGTAAATAACAGTATCTATTCCTCTACTAATTTGTCTACTGTAGTTTGTAACAAAAAAATTCTGGCTTTTTATAAACTTCTCAACCTACAACATAATAATCTACACTATCCTTATATTGTACTAATCCCTAAAATTCACAAATCGCCTTTAAAGTTTCGAACTGTTACAATAGGATGTAATACATATAGCAATGTAGCAAGTAAACTTCTATTAAAGATACTGTCTGTTATGCATGAGTATTATATAAAACGTTATGATTACTCTATCTCTATAGGAAATAGTTATGATCTACGCAATACAATATGTACTATTAGTAATATTACCTCTTTATATACCTATGATTTTAAAGATCTATTCAACAATATTCCTCTTGACGACCTTTACAATGTAATTAATGAATTATTTGAAACTTGTGTTAACAATATTCAGCTCCCTTCCCATGTTGATGTAACATATTTCAGTTGTCTATCTAAATTTATTATCTATAATAATTTTATTCTACATAACAATAAAATATATCTACAAAATCATGGTATACCACAAGGTGGTTCAGCATCTCGCTACCTTGCAGATCTTTACTTATATTACTATGAAAAAGAATATACTAATACACACATCATTCTTAAACGATATATAGATGATATCTTACTTGTAAACACTACTAATAATAATAACATTATCTTCCCCATAAAATATCCATCTGCTCTGGAATTAATTAAAAATGATATGCTTAACAATTCTGTTAGTTTTCTAGATCTAAGTATCTCCATCACTCCTAGAAATAGCCTTAGTTTCAATATATATGATAAGCGTAAAGGTTTTAGCTTTAAAGTAAATAGCTTTACTCATTTTTCCTCCTGCTTACATAAATCTGTATTTCGCAATATCATCTATAATCACTGCTGTAGAATCAAGTTTCTATGTTCTGATGATTTCAAAGTCTCCAATTTTAAATCTCTATTTCTGTCAGCTAGACAATACAACTAACCCACTAAGTTCCTAAAATCCATTATATACAATTCTTGAAAATGATGTGTCTAAAGTCTTTATTAATTTACTGGAGGTTGGGTGGGGTTTTGGTTTTAAGGTTGTAATTGGATGGTTGGGTTGGGCGGAGGAAGTTTTTCTCTTATATAAAAAAAAAAAAAAAAAAAAAAAAAGTAATATGTTTAAAAACAATTTGGATGTGTTTATGCATGCATATATATATCTGGAGGAATTAAAAAAAAAAAAAAAAAAAAAAAAAAAAAACGGGGTTCCTATATTGTGATTATTCTGTTCTAAACATTATTTTTTTTTCTTATTTACTAGATTAATCTTCTGTCATACAATAACTTATTATACATACTTAGTCAATAATAATAATCATTATATTTTTTAAACAATATGTTATATTTAATTTTGCTATAATATTTATTTTATTCAATCTTTTAAATTTATTATTATTCAATATATATTTATTATATTAATATACCTGGATATTCTTAAAATTTAATAATATTACCTATTAGTATTTGGCAACTCCTAAACTTTCTTCTTTCCACTTTTACACATTTATTTAGTGGCAACACCATTTTTCACTTTTTACAATTCTTAGCATTGGCAACACATATCAACTGTTCAAAATAAATTTCCATGTGCTCAAGGTTTGGTATGTAAAATTATCTTTCTAATTTTTGTTATCTTTTTGATTTCTTCTTTCCTTTATATAGTAGGGTAGGGCCCAGATGTGTGGAGTTAATATCTCTTCTGATATGCCACACAACGGAAACCCTACTAAGGTAATTAAAAAACTTTGTAAAAAACACACATAAGAAGTAAAAGTAAGAAGTCCTTTTACTTCTTATGTGTGTTTTTTACAAAGTTTTTTAATTACTTTATCGTTTAACACCAGTATTTTGAGTGTTTTTTCAGTCGAAACCCTACTATTTGGTTTACTGTAAATTATAATCCACTGTTTGTGGTCCCTGAAGATGGTGACAGTGGTTATAATTTCCGTTCCATTATACTATCACAATAATTCTTGCACTTTATTTGGTTTCAAAATCTGGTTTCTAATTCTTGATAATAGCTGTTACTTTTCTGCGAGATATGTCTTATTTGTAGTATGTTTTGTGTTTTACTTGTTAGTTATATATATATATATATATATATATATATATATATATATATATATATATATATATATATATATATATATATATATATATTACATATCGTTCTTTAGTGATATTATCCAAGTTATGAACTTAATTTGACAAAGAAATCGATACTTTAACATAACTATGGTTGGAAACCGCCACGTTAAATAACAGAATGTTTGCCAATCAAAAGTTGAGTTGTCTCCAAAACTTAGCGTTTGTTTGTAAACCTGGAACAGATCTATTAGAATAACAGACTACCCCAAGAAAAAAAAATACGGGTCAAACCGGGGCCTTCGCAATTAGTAACGGGCCTGCGCGTGTATTTTGATGAGCCATCCAAAGAGGCCTACGGCTGCTCGAGTCTTCACGTATACATCAGGCATTTCTTAACCTTCCCAGTGCTTTCAAACGTTATTTAATATAGTTTTAAGTAGTAATTGTGTTACTAATTCAAGTACGAACTCATGATTAATTTGTTTGCTATGATACATATTGACATAAAGAAAATAGATGCATATAATTTGAAGGAAAAACAAAGTAGCGCTTACTCTCATGATTAACGATTGCTTATTTTAGTTTCACAAGTGGATATTTAATATACTTTAAAATAACTAAATACACAAGACATTTTTATAATGAATATTTCATGAACGTAGTCGTATTTCCTATGTTATTTTAAACAATTCAAGATTAATCTTTAACAAATTATGTATTAAAGCGCATTTCAGTGTTTTCGGGATATCCTGTATATTGGAGAAAATTGATAAAATACGCTCTATAGCGCGATCCCTGAATTAATTATTCTTTAATAAAGACATTTCATGTAGTATATATTATTCTTTTGTCGCTTTCTCAATCGAACTTTGGAATTGAGCAAGCATAATGAACGCTTGTACAAAATATTAACTACATTTGAAGTTTCTGTATAAACGGGCAAAAATCAATAATTTATAATTTACTGTATTTCTGCACTGTACCAGATGTAAGTCTGAATCACATAATCAAGGCATGTATAACTGATAAATAACATTTTCAACTGGCAAAATTAAATTGTCTAAATAGTATCACAACGTGATGCTTATTTACAAGAATAAAAACTACTCAAGTAAGTAATACGCGATTTCTGATTAAAATAATTTATTTATAAATAACACATGAGTAATTATTCACTAAACATGATTTACATACATATTTTTAGAATTTTTAAATACATTATAAAAGTGTTCACGTACCTTTACATTCAGAGCAAAATGTTCGAATTTTAGGATAAATTTTCATGAAAGAAAATGGCGCAAGATTCACAAAACGATTACCTACATCTAAAGTTCTTTAGTACGACAAAGGTATAAAAAATTGTTTTAAAATAATAAAATAATATAACATTTATAATACTTAGAATAATAAAATAGAACACTGTGACTGGCGGAAAACAGGCCTCAATGATAAACTCATTTTTAGTGATGGCAACTCATACGCAGGCCCGTTGCTAATAACGACGGCCCCGGTCAAACGAAATAATTTCGCATATTCTCATATTTTCGAACCACCGAGTAATATTCATTGATTAAAATTTAAGGTTACTAGATCCAATGCCCTTAGACTCGCTAAAATCGGTTTTCGTATGAGGCATATTTGGCCCCTAAATAAGGCTTATTCGTATAAAAGGCTTAATTTTCAAAGAAAAAACCCAAAGATTGCATCAAATAGAATGTTCTGAGCTACACATTG
>JAWZYV010018763.1:0-10000 GCA_038373885.1 Cheiracanthium punctorium
CATCATATGTACTAACATGAGATCATTGCAATATAATGACACAAAAAATATTATGTCAGCGGCATTCGCTATCCAAAAAGTGAAAAGTTTCACCGTTTCAGTGAACTTCTCACTTTGAAAAATGTCTCATTTCCACTTAATGCTGTTTTTTAGGGTCACGTTTCAGTAATAAATACTTCAGACACTACATAAAACAGACACTTTTAAAAAAATTTTAAATTACATCACCCTCTCTTGCAGCCCTTTACAAAAAGAAAAGAGATAAGACTGCGCTATTAATGAATGTCATTTTATCTCTCATCACCCTTTATTGAAAAAATGCGACATAATTTTACATGCATTTAAATACTATTAGTTCACAACAGCTTTAATCTATTGTTACAATATTTTGTAAGCTATAGAATATGCATCACATGTATTTTCCCTAAATAGGTTACATTCATTAAAATTCCAACATAGGGTTACCAGGCAAAATACGCAAAAGATGAGCGATAAAATGACAAAGTCAATTAATATCGTTTTAATATGGCAATAATGAAACTAAAAAATTTGTGGGGTTCAGGGGGATCTACCCCTGACGAGGCTCGAACTGCCAAGTTTTTTTTTTTATAGAGGCTTTAAAATTGTTTTTCTAGATTATGCAGTTTAATTTCTCTTTTCACAAATAAATCAAGTATCTATAAGCGGAAATCAAGCGAAGCAAAGAAATTGTCTGTGTAGACATAAGAATATCTATGTACAGAAAACGAAATCTTTGGAATGGGAAAGTTTTTTCACAATTTCAGAAGAGCGCTGGTTGTAATTGGTTCACAACCGACTTCTAGTCGTATAATAACAGCAGTATTTGGCACATTTTGGCTTCAAGTATAAGGCAATAAACAACAGATGTTCTGTTGGGGTCTGACCCGCAGTAATCTCCTGCATCCGGAAACTAGCACGTTACGGCGCGGAAGGCGATAACTGTCAACCGCGCAGGAAAATACTTTGGCACCTGGCTCGCGCTGAAGGAAGAGGATTACGCTTGCACTCGCAGTTGGTGTGCATGTAGGATGGCTTAGCTCCAGCGACCGACCAAATGTGGCATGCTTAATTCTTTATCGTTTCAGTGTGTAACATAAATTCGTAGAAGTTTTAAAATAAATATGGTTTAAGTGTTGATATGTGTAATGTTTAATTATTTAATAATTTTGTATTAGCAACCTTCTAAAGACTCACTTTTCGTATTGCATTTAATTGAGCCGTAATGTAACGGCCATCCTTTCTCAGCTGACAGTTCTCTCTCCTACGCTGATATTTTGTTCTCTTCTAGAAAATTCAGCGATCTCTTGGCGGAGACCGTGGCTTAGCTTGGTGACATCATCGCGGCACGGAGCAGCCTGAATGTAGCTTCACGAGATTCCTGAAAAGAAGAAAGGAGGGTAAATAAAGGCTGTAAAATAACTGAAATAAAATAATACTGTGTAATCTAGGAAAACTATTTCAGACGATTTGGGATTGCAATTGTCCCTTCAAAGCCTGATGACAGTGACTTATGTCACTCAAACGACACACTTTATTACTCTCGGAAATAAAATGGATCGGAAAGTACCGAAAAATCTCTCTAAAATTAGGGAACGAGTAGATTTTTATTCTTTAAATGTAGTGCAGATTTCTTTCTACATATTTATGAAAAAGTACAAGAAGATCGTAAAAGCAGTGTAGATGATATTTTGCTTTTTAATCTTCTAAAGGGTTTTGTCTGTTGAAATTATTTCCTTTTTACGGTAACCTCTACCCGCGATCCCACTAGAGGAAGCAGTGATCGGAACCCAGACCAGCGCGTCGGAGAAGAATCAGTGGGGTAAAGCTAACCTGTTTCAGCACCGGCTAAACCGACCTCAATTTCCTTATTAGTGGGTGAACAATCCAACACAATACGAATTCTGCTTCATAATGATAGGAAATCCAGAATTTGAAGGGTTAAAACACTTAGGAGTCGTTTTTCCAGATAACGTCGTTTAACTTTTTTTTCATTAAAAATGATCGTCTGCTTGAAGCATCAATACAAGAGGGGTTAAATGCAAACCGAAATCTGTCGAAAAAAGTTAAACGACGTTATCTGGAAAAACAATTTTAAACGAATTGGAATCTCAGTTTTCTCTTCAAAGCCTGTAAACCATGATTGGAGTATGATGTCATTGTCACTCGAAACAGCTTCACTCGAAACAGCGCGTTGTCGAGCAAACAATACACCTTTTTTTTTTTTTTTTTTTTTTTAATTTACTTTCGGAAATAAAATGGTGCTGAAAAAAACGAAAAAAAACTTTAAAATAGGGAAATGGGTAGATTTTGAGATTTTTAAAGTAGCGCAGACTTCTTTCTACATTTTTATACGTAATTTTGATATACTTGAAGCGGATAGCACAAACTGTGCAGATGTTCTTTCGCTTTTTTTTTTCTCTAAAGAGTAATGGCAGTAAGTTTTATCTTCTAGTGGTTGTCCGGAATCGTTATGAGTGAATGATTGATTCAGTGATAAGCGTATGATCAATTCAAAAAATTACAAAATCTTCAATATTCTCATTAGTAGTTACGTACAATCCCGGCGGTCATTTTGACGAAACAATTTTTGCTTCAAATGTGCTGGCAAACTGTTGCCAAACATCAGTGGCGTATCCATAAATTTTTCATGGGGGGGTTACGACTACTGCAACTCACATATATGCATACATGTCTGTGATAAGGGAGTGAAGAATATAAATTTTGTATGGCACAAAATTTCTCAAGGAGGCTAGTTATTTATTACGTCATCCATAAACATTTACAATGGATATTATTTGATTATTTTTCATTTCGAAAGTTTAGAAACAGAAAAAAGTTCGAAATGGTTAAGGAGGTTATTGACCGAACACCATGAAATTTGGTATACTCAAGTCTTTCGTCAAGGAGAAGATTTTTATGCTATACATTTTCCTCTAGCTCGCCGCTAGATGGTGCTGCAGGACGTCGAATTCTGTTCAACCGCTCGCTATGAAAAAAACCGTTCGATCTAGCTTGACGAAAATTGGTACGTGGGGATATTTGAACACGGAGAATTTTTTTACACAATCCATTTTGCCAGAACTTGCCGCAAGGTGGCGCTGAAGAGCATCGAATTCTATTCCGTCGGACCGCTTGCTGTGAAAATTAGTACACATGGATATTTGAGGACGTACAATACTTTTACACTTTCCGTTTTTCTGTAACTTGATGCTAGATTGCGCTGCAGAATGTCGACTTCTATTCTGTTTAACTTAAGGTGACCAGATTTTTGTAGTCAGAATCGGGGACATGTCCCCGATTCTGGCAACAAAACTGGGGACATTTATAATTAATGCAATAATTAACAGCAATTTAATTGAAAAACAATGCAATAATTAAAAAATTGTCCCCAGTTCCATTTTTACATTCTGGGGACAATTTGAAAAACGTCCTGAAAATGGAGACTGTCCCCAGAAAATGGGGACGTTTGGTCACCTTAGTTTAACTGCGTGCTATGAAAATACCGTTGAAGGCATTTTGACGAAAATATGTGCGCATGGATATTTGAACACGGAGAATATTTTTACACTATCCATTTTCCTCTAGCTCGCCGCTAGGTGGCGCTGCAGAAAGTCGAATTCTCTTCAACCGCTCGCTCTGAGAATACCGTTCTATCTATCTCGACAAAAATTGGTACGAAGGGATATTTGAACACGGAGAATATTTTTAAGCAATCCATTTTGCCATAACTTGCCGCAAGGTGGCGCTGAAGAGCATCGAATTCTATTCCGTCGGACCGCTTGCTGTGAAAATTAGTACACATGGATATTTGAGGACGTACAATACTTTTACACTTTCCGTTTTTCTGTAACTTGACGCTAGATTGCGCTGCAGAATGTCGACTTCTATTCCGTTCAACTGCGTGCTACGAAAATACCGTTCAAGCGATTTTGACGAAAATTTGTGCGCATGGATATTTGAACACGGAGAATATTTTTACACTATCCATTTTCCTCTAGCTCGCCGCTAGGTGGCGCTGCAGAACGTCGAATTCTGTTCAACCGCTCGCTGTGAGAATACCGTTCTATCTATCTTGACGAAAATTGGTACGTAGGGATATTTGAACACGGAGAATATTTTTACGCAATCCATTTTGCCATAACTTGCCGCAAGGTGGCGCTGAAGAGCGTCGGGTTCTATTCCGTCGGACCGCTTGCTGTGAAAATACCGTTCAACAGATTCCGATGAAAATTGGTACTGACGGATATTTGCGCACGGAGAACGCTTTTGCGCTATCCGTTTTTCTGTAACTTGACGCTAGGTGGCGCTGCAGAACGACGATTTCTATTCCGTTCAACTGCGTGCTACGAAAATACCGTTCAAGGGATTTTGACGAAAATTTGTGCGCTTGGATATTGGAACACGGAGAATATTTTCACACTATCCATTTTCCTCTAGGCGGCGCTGCAGAGCGTCGAATTCTGTTCAACCGCTCGCTGTGAAAAAAACGTTCGATCGATCTTGACGAAAATTCGTACCTAGGGATATTTAAACACGGAGAATATTTTTACGCAGTCCATTTTGCCATAAATTGCCGCAAGGTGACGCTGAAGAGCGTCGGGTTCTATTCCTTCGGACCGCTTGCTGTGAAAATACCGTTCAACAGATTCCGATGAAAATTGGTACGAACGGATATTTGCGCACGGAGAACGCTTTTGCGCTATCCGTTTTTCTGTAACTTGACGCTAGGTGGCGCTGCAGAACGAAGATTTCTATTCCGTTCAACTGCGTGCTACGAAAATACCGTTCAAGGGATTTTGACGAAAATTTGTGCGCTTGGATATTGGAACACGGAGAATATTTTCACACTATCCATTTTCCTCTAGGCGGCGCTGCAGAGCGTCGATTTCTATTCCGTTCAACTGCGTGCTACGAAAATACCGTTCAAGCGATTTTGACGAAAATTTGTGCGCTTGGATATTGGAACACGGAGAATATTTTCACACTATCCATTTTCCTCTAGGCGGCGCTGCAGAGCGTCGAATTCTGTTCAACCGCTCGCTGTGACAAAACCGTTGGATCTATCTTGACGAAAATTCGTACCTAGGGATATTTAAACACGGAGAATATTTTTACGCAGTCCATTTTGCCATAAATTGCCGCAAGGTGGCGCTGAAGAGCGTCGGGTTCTATTCCGTTGGACCGCTTGCTGTGAAAATACCGTTTTTGATGAAAATTAGTACGCATGGACATTTGAGGACGTACGATAGTTTTAGATTAGCCGTTCTGCTTAAACTCGACGCTAGACGGCGCTGCAGCGCATAAACTTCTATGCCGTTGGACCGATCGGCATACAATTTTTTATAATTGCACATTTGAGAGAGAAGAATATATTCTCTGTTACTTTTGATCTTAATCACCACTAGGTGGCGCTGCAGCGCATCAACTTCGATACCGATGGGCCGACCGCTATAAAAATTTTATACTGACACATTTGAGCATGGAGAATACACTCTGACTTCATTTAGGTGTTACTCACTACTAGGTGGCGCTGCAGCGCATCAACTTCGATACCGCTGGGCCGACCGCTATAAAAATTTTATACTGACACATTTGAGCATGGAGAATATACTCTGACTTCATTTAGATGTTACTCACTACTAGGTGGCGCTGCAGCGCATCAACTTCGATACCGCTGGGCCGACCGCTATAAAAATTTTCTACTGACATATTTGAGCATGGAGAATATACTCTGACTTCATTTAGATGTTACTCACTGCTAGGTGGCGCTGCAGCGCATCAACTTCGATACCGCTGGGCCGACCGCTATAAAAATTTTATACTGACACATTTGAGCATGGAGAATATACTCTGACTTCATTTAGGTGTTACTCACTACTAGGTGGCGCTGCAGCGCATCAACTTCGATACCGCTGGGCCGACCGCTATAAAAATTTTATACTGACACATTTGAGCATGGAGAATATACTCTGACTTCATTTAGATGTTACTCACTACTAGGTGGCGCTGCAGCGCATCAACTTCGATACCGCTGGGCCGACCGCTATAAAAATTTTCTACTGACATATTTGAGCATGGAGAATATACTCTGACTTCATTTAGATGTTACTCACTGCTAGGTGGCGCTGCAGCGCATCAACTTCGATACCGCTGGGCCGACCGCTATAAAAATTTTATACTGACACATTTGAGCATGGAGAATATACTCTGACTTCATTTAGGTGTTACTCACTACTAGGTGGCGCTGCAGCGCATCAACTTCAGGACTATGCAGCGGATCGTCATGAAAATTCATAGCGGCGGATCTCTAAACCTTACTCTGCCCCTTTTAGAGTGTAGGGAAGGGCTTTAAGAGCCTTTGAACACCAGAACGCGCAAAAGAATTTCCAAGAGAATTTCTGTGTGTTCGCGTGTTCCGATGGCTTCTGTTCGTGTTCAGAGGGCAAGTTTTAAAATCCTATGACGCTGGAAAAAGTTTCAAAGTTCCGAAAAAAAAATATTGCCGGATAACCGCGAAACTTTTCGAACGATGCCGTTTAAGTGTGGGGAAGAGCTTCATGAACCTCTGAACACCAGAACGTGCGAAAAAATTTTGCGTAAATTTCTGTGTGTTAGCGTGCTCCGATGGATTGCGTTCGTGTTCAGAAGGCAGGTTTTAATCCTATGACGCTGTAAAAAGTTTCAAAGTTACGAAAAAAAAAAAACTTTGCCGGATAATCGCGAAACTTTTCGGACGATGCCTTTTAAGTGTAGGGAAGGGCGTCGAGAGCCTCTAAACACCAAAACGTGTGAAAAAAAATTTAAGCGAGTTTATTTTATCAAAGTTCAAATATAGTAGTACGAAGAAAAAATTTTGGAAGGACAAAAGTGCGAGACCACGATACCTCGAAATTAATGCGGAAAACTCCGGTCAAACAGCATATGATTTTCGAGGATTACGATTTTGCGCATCGTGGACATATTTGGCACCGGAAGTATCGGCGGAAGTCGACGTCGTTTCCGGCGGCCATTTTTTGTTGATGCAGCACTTTCGCGTTACATGTGGAGCAGGTGGTGTCTGTGAGAAGACAAGAGGATTGGGGTTTCGGCCTCTTTTCCGATTGTTTTCTCATACGGCTTGCAGTTTCAACTAACGGTCACCGTATGGGAATTGCAAGTCGTCGACAAGTCGATCGAGACTTTCTGTCTCGAATTGAAAAGACTTTGAGTGTCCGGCGCCCGACTGGCGCTCCACTCCTGCCTGCCCCGCAATCTCAGTCTTCCACGGCGAATCTTCCAGAGTCTCGGACTGAGTGCCGCAGTCTCTGAAGGAGGAGCGTGTTGAGATGAAGGGTTTTCTGCCCCTGCGTCCGACGCACAAACCGCTCGACGCCCACGTACGCAAACCTCCCGGCGCTGATGCCGGCGGGGACGTCGTGAGTTTCGAACTGCTACCGAACGCGATGACGAGAATCTCTCGCACGTGGTGATAAAACGTGGATCCCGCCGTCGCTGCGGGGTCCGCGCCTCTCCCTTCGGAGAGGCGCGCCACGAGTTCGGGATTCGAGTCGGCTGCGATTCGAACCTTCTCTTTGACGGAGAAGATACCTGGTTGATCCTGCCAGTAGTCATATGCTTGTCTCAAAGATTAAGCCATGCATGTCTAAGTACATGCCGTATTAAGGCGAAACCGCGAATGGCTCATTAAATCAGTTATGGTTCCTTGGATCGTACCTTACTACTTGGATAACTGTGGCAATTCTAGAGCTAATACATGCAGCAGAGCTCCGACCTTCGGGGACGAGCGCTTTTATTAGACCAAAACCAATCGGACTTCGGTCCGTAAACTGTGGTGACTCTGTATAACTTTGGGCTGATCGCACGGGCCCGTCCCGGCGACGTATCTTTCAAGTGTCTGCCTTATCAACTTTCGATGGTAGGTTACGCGCCTACCATGGTCGTAACGGGTAACGGGGAATCAGGGTTCGATTCCGGAGAGGGAGCCTGAGAAACGGCTACCACATCCAAGGAAGGCAGCAGGCGCGCAAATTACCCACTCCCAGAACGGGGAGGTAGTGACGAAAAATAACAATACGGGACTCTTTTGAGACCCCGTAATTGGAATGAGTACACTCTAAATCCTTTAACGAGGATCCATTGGAGGGCAAGTCTAGTGCCAGCAGCCGCGGTAATTCTAGCTCCAATAGCGTATATTAAAGTTGTTGCGGTTAAAAAGCTCGTAGTTGGATCTCAGTTCCAGACGGGCGGTCCACTTACCGGTGGTTACTGCTTGTTCTGAACAGCCAGCCGGTTTCTCTTGATGATCTTCACCGGTTGTCTTGGGTGACCGGCAAGTTTACTTTGAAAAAATTAGAGTGCTCAAAGCAGGCGCGACGCCTGAATAATGGTGCATGGAATAATGGAATAGGACCTCGGTTCTATTTTGTTGGTTTTCGGAACACGAGGTAATGATTAAGAGGGACAGACGGGGGCATTCGTATTGCGACGCTAGAGGTGAAATTCTTGGACCGTCGCAAGACGAACTACTGCGAAAGCATTTGCCAAGAATGTTTCCATTAATCAAGAACGAAAGTTAGAGGTTCGAAGGCGATCAGATACCGCCCTAGTTCTAACCATAAACGATGCCAGCCAGCGATCCGGCTGTGTTCCTCAAATGACACGCCGGGCAGCTTCCGGGAAACCAAAGCTTTTGGGTTCCGGGGGAAGTATGGTTGCAAAGCTGAAACTTAAAGGAATTGACGGAAGGGCACCACCAGGAATGGAGCCTGCGGCTTAATTTGACTCAACACGGGGAAACTTACCCGGCCCGGACACAGGAAGGATTGACAGATTAAGAGCTCTTTCTTGATTCTGTGGGTGGTGGTGCATGGCCGTTCTTAGTTGGTGGAGCGATTTGTCTGGTTAATTCCGATAACGAACGAGACTCTAGCCTACTAAATAGACGTCCCGGTCCACTCTGCCGGGCGTTCTTCTTAGAGGGACAAGCGGCGTTTAGCCGCACGAGACAGAGCAATAACAGGTCTGTGATGCCCTTAGATGTCCGGGGCCGCACGCGCGCTACATTGAAGGAATCAGCGTGTGCTTTCCCTGTCCGACAGGACTGGGTAACCCGTTGAACCTCCTTCGTGCTGGGGATAGGAAATTGTAATTGTTTTCCTTGAACGAGGAATTCCCAGTAAGCACGAGTCATCAGCTCGTGTTGATTACGTCCCTGCCCTTTGTACACACCGCCCGTCGCTACTACCGATTGAATGATTTAGTGAGGTCTTCGGACTGGCGCTCGGAGCGGCCTTCGGGTCGCGCCGGCGTGCCGGAAAGATGACCAAACTTGATCATTTAGAGGAAGTAAAAGTCGTAACAAGGTTTCCGTAGGTGAACCTGCGGAAGGATCATTACCGTGTCGTGCACCAGCACGAGAGCGAGTAAAAAAATCCAAACTCGGAGCCCCACGGCTCCGTTTCGAACGCACGGGGAACGTAACATGAGGTGCCTCGGCTGCCCTTGCCGCCAGACGAGCGGTTGAAGGGGGTGCGCCCTAGGGCGCGCTAGGCTTGAAGAGGCTGTCCCGATAACGCCGGGGACAGTCCGCCTCCTTGGTTCCCCACTTTCCTCCGGCGGCGAGTTTTTGAGGGCTCCCGTCCGCCTCGAGGCGGATTCCCCGCCGGAGCGACCGGTTCGTGACCTCGAACTGCGGGTTCATGACCTTTCGACTCCCCCCCGTGGGGGAGTCCCCGCAGTTGGAAGCGAACCGACATTCAACCTCAAACTTCTCCGGAAACGGAGAATCCTGACAAACTCTCGAAATTGCTAAGGACGAAGGGAGAAATCCCAGAGTCCGCCAGAAACTTGAAACACAACTCTGAGCAGTGGATCACTCGGCTCACGGGTCGATGAAGAACGCAGCCAGCTGCGAGACTTGGTGTGAATTGCAGGACACATTGAGCACTGATTTTTCGAACGCACATTGCGGCCTCGGGTC
>JAWZYV010018763.1:15000-35000 GCA_038373885.1 Cheiracanthium punctorium
TAATATACAATATAAACAGTTTTAAAATGGCAAATGTCTCTGGAAGAAAACCTTCCAAAACTCATGGCACGAACAAATACAAATTATTCTCGCATACGGGGCAGATAATGAAATGTAGTACGAATGTTATTGAAAAGAAGGAAATATTATTCAAAGAAAACCTTCGAAAGCTCAAGAGGATGGCTAATATACAATTTAAACACAGTTTTAAAACGGCAAATGTCTCTGGAAGAAAACCTTCCAAAGATATTTCCTCGCCCACCCCCAATTCTCCCACCCTCTTGAACGGCCTGCAGCGGGAATCGAACTGTCGGTTTCGAAGCGCACAAACATTAAACTTTAGTATACAATTTGAACAGCTTGCCATATTAAATGTTATTCGAAGAAAACCTTCCAAAACGCAACTCACTCACCGAAACAAAACATTATCACGTAATGATTTCTGAATTATCACACAATGCATTCTTAGATGGCATACAATAAAATTTAATATACAATATAAACACAGTTTTAAAATGGCAAATGTCTCTGGAAGAAAACCTTCAGAAACTCATGGCACGAACAAATACAAATTATTCTCGCATACGGGGCAGATAATGAAATGTAGTATGAATGTTATTGAAAAGAAGGAAATATTATTCAAAGAAAACCTTCGAAAGCTCAAGAGGATGGCTAATATACAATTTAAACACAGTTTTAAAATGGCAAATGTCTCTGGAAGAAAACCTTCCAAAGATATTTCCTCGCCCACCCCCAATTCTCCCACCCTCTTGAACGGCCTGCAGCGGCAATCGAACTGTCGGTTTCGAAGCGCACAAACATTAAACTTTAGTATACAATTTGAACAGCTTGCCATATTAAATGTTATTCGAAGAAAACCTTCCAAAACGCAACTCACTCACCGAATCAAAACATTATCACGTAATGATTTCTGAATTATCACACAATGCATTCTTAGATGGCATACATTAAAATTTAATATACAATATAAACACAGTTTTAAAATGGCAAATGTCTCTGGAAGAAAACCTTCCAAAACTCATGGCACGAACAAATACAAATTATTCTCGCATACGGGGCAGATAATGAAATGTAGTATGAATGTTATTGAAAAGAAGGAAATATTATTCAAAGAAAACCTTCGAAAGCTCAAGAGGATGGCTAATATACAATTTAAACACATTTTTAAAACAGCAAATATCTTTGGAAGGAAACCTTCCAAAGATATTTCCTCGCCCACCCCCAATTCTCCCACCCTCTTAAACGGCCTGCAGCGGCAATCGAACTGTCGGTTTCGAAGCGCACAAACATTAAACTTTAGTATACAATTTGAACAGCTTGCCATATTAAATGTTATTCGAAGAAAACCTTCCAAAACGCAACTCACTCACCGAAACAAAACATTATCACGTAATGATTTCTGAATTATCACACAATGCATTCTTAGATGGCATACATTAAAATTTAATATACAATATAAACACAGTTTTAAAATGGCAAATGTCTCTGGAAGAAAACCTTCCAAAACTCATGGCACGAACAAATACAAATTATTCTCGCATACGGGGCAGATAATGAAATGTAGTATGAATGTTATTGAAAAGAAGGAAATATTATTCAAAGAAAACCTTCGAAAGCTCAAGAGGATGGCTAATATACAATTTAAACACATTTTTAAAACAGCAAATATCTTTGGAAGGAAACCTTCCAAAGATATTTCCTCGCCCACCCCCAATTCTCCCACCCTCTTAAACGGCCTGCAGCGGCAATCGAACTGTCGGTTTCGAAGCGCACAAACATTAAACTTTAGTATACAATTTGAACAGCTTGCCATATTAAATGTTATTCGAAGAAAACCTTCCAAAACGCAACTCACTCACCGAAACAAAACATTATCACGTAATGATTTCTGAATTATCACACAATGCATTCTTAGATGGCATACATTAAAATTTAATATACAATATAAACACAGTTTTAAAATGCCAAATGTCTCTGGAAGAAAACCTTCCAAAACTCATGGCACGAACAAATACAAATTATTCTCGCATACGGGGCAGATAATGAAATGTAGTATGAATGTTATTGAAAAGAAGGAAATATTATTCAAAGAAAACCTTCGAAAGCTCAAGAGGATGGCTAATATACAATTTAAACACAGTTTTAAAATGGCAAATGTCTCTGGAAGAAAACCTTCCAAAGATATTTCCTCGCCCACCCCCAATTCTCCCACCCTCTTGAACGGCCTGCAGCGGCAATCGAACTGTCGGTTTCGAAGCGCACAAACATTAAACTTTAGTATACAATTTGAACAGCTTGCCATATTAAATGTTATTCGAAGAAAACCTTCCAAAACACAACTCACTCACCGAATCAAAACATTATCACGTAATGATTTCTGAATTATCACACAATGCATTCTTAGATGGCATACATTAAAATTTAATATACAATATAAACACAGTTTTAAAATGGCAAATGTCTCCGGAAGAAAACCTTCCAAAACTCATGGCACGAACAAATACAAATTATTCTCGCATACGGGCAGATAATGAAATGTAGTATGAATGTTATTGAAAAGAAGGAAATATTATTCAAAGAAAACCTTCGAAAGCTCAAGAGGATGGCTAATATACAATTTAAACACAGTTTTAAAATGGCAAATGTCTCTGGAAGAAAACCTTCCAAAGATATTTCCTCGCCCACCCCCAATTCTCCCACCCTCTTGAACGGCCTGCAGCGGCAATCGAACTGTCGGTTTCGAAGCGCACAAACATTAAACTTTAGTATACAATTTGAACAGCTTGCCATATTAAATGTTATTCGAAGAAAACCTTCCAAAACGCAACTCACTCACCGAAACAAAACATTATCACGTAATGATTTCTGAATTATCACACAATGCATTCTTAGATGGCATACATTAAAATTTAATATACAATATAAACACAGTTTTAAAATGGCAAATGTCTCTGGAAGAAAACCTTCCAAAACTCATGGCACGAACAAATACAAATTATTCTCGCATACGGGGCAGATAATGAAATGTAGTATGAATGTTATTGAAAAGAAGGAAATATTATTCAAAGAAAACCTTCGAAAGCTCAAGAGGATGGCTAATATACAATTTAAACACAGTTTTAAAATGGCAAATGTCTCTGGAAGAAAACCTTCCAAAGATATTTCCTCGCCCACCCCCAATTCTCCCACCCTCTTGAACGGCCTGCAGCGGCAATCGAACTGTCGGTTTCGAAGCGCACAAACATTAAACTTTAGTATACAATTTGAACAGCTTGCCATATTAAATGTTATTCGAAGAAAACCTTCCAAAACACAACTCACTCACCGAATCAAAACATTATCACGTAATGATTTCTGAATTATCACACAATGCATTCTTAGATGGCATACATTAAAATTTAATATACAATATAAACACAGTTTTAAAATGGCAAATGTCTCTGGAAGAAAACCTTCCAAAACTCATGGCACGAACAAATACAACTTATTCTCGCATACGGGGCAGATAATGAAATGTAGTATGAATGTTATTGAAAAGAAGGAAATATTATTCAAAGAAAACCTTCGAAAGCTCAAGAGGATGGCTAATATACAATTTAAACACAGTTTTAAAATGGCAAATGTCTCTGGAAGAAAACCTTCCAAAGATATTTCCTCGCCCACCCCCAATTCTCCCACCCTCTTGAACGGCCTGCAGCGGCAATCGAACTGTCGGTTTCGAAGCGCACAAACATTAAACTTTAGTATACAATTTGAACAGCTTGCCATATTAAATGTTATTCGAAGAAAACCTTCCAAAACACAACTCACTCACCGAATCAAAACATTATCACGTAATGAACTCTGAATTATCACACAATGCATTCTTAGATGGCATACATTAAAATTTAATATACAATATAAACACAGTTTTAAAATGGCAAATGTCTCTGGAAGAAAACCTTCCAAAACTCATGGCACGAACAAATACAAATTATTCAAAGAAGGAAATATTATTCAAAGAAAACCTTCGAAAGCTCAAGATACCTTCCAAGATATTTGCTTGCTCCCCCCACACTTTGATTACTAGAATAATTCGTTAAAACACAAAAGATTAAAATTTACCCTTGCCATGGGTATACTAAACCAAGGGAAAACAATCATCAGAACTCGACAACGTCATACGTGTCGATCACTCATCCCTCAGAATGCGAAATTCATTCACTCGACATTTAAATCACGGACCATTGACAGTCGCGAGTGAGCTTCGCTGCCTTGCAAACTCCGAGAATATAAAACGCGAACATACGAGTATAGTACCTCCTTTCGTCTCGCACCATCCCAGCGCAGAAAAAACCGGGCACTAATGTCAGGCAATTCTAAAAGCAAGCGTTCACATGCCACTCGTCAAAACCACCGTCCTCGGAGGGAAAAAAAAACAAGTCGGAAGTGGGGATGTTCGCATGGCATGCGTAAGGGGGGGGCCCATACAAAGGCATGTGCCCCCTGGATCCCCTGCGCTGCCTACTTTGATTATTAGAATAATTCGTTAAAACACAAAAGACTAAAATTTACCTTGCCATGGGTATACTAAACCAAAGGGAAAACAATCATCAGAAACTCGACAACGTTCATACGTGTCGATCACTCATCCCCTCAGAAATGCGAAATTCATTCATCTCGACAATTTAAATTCACGGAACCATTGACAGTCAGCAGAGTGAGCTTCGCTGTCTTGCAAACTCCGAGAAATAAAATAACGCGAACATACGAGTATAGTTACCTTCCTTTCGTCTCGCACCATCCCCAAGCGCAGAAAAAACACCGGCGCACTAATGTCAGGCAATTCTAAAAGCAAGCGTTCACATGCCACTCGTCAAAACCACCGTCCTCCGGAGGGAAAAAAAAAACAAGTCGGAAGTGGGGGATGTTCGCAGTGGCATGGCGTAAGGGGGGGGCTCCCATACCCAGGCATGTGCCCCCCCCTGGATCCCCTGCTGCTGCCTAATTTGATTATTAGAATAATTCGTTAAAACACAAAAGATTAAAATTTACCCTTGCCATGGGTATACTAAACCAAAGGGAAAACAATCATCAGAAACTCGACAACGTTCATACGTGTCGATCACTCATCCCCTCAGAAATGCGAAATTCATTCATCTCGACAATTTAAATTCACGGAACCATTGACAGTCAGCAGAGTGAGCTTCGCTGCCTTGCAAACTCCGAGAAATAAAATAACGCGAACATACGAGTATAGTTACCTTCCTTTCGTCTCGCACCATCCCCAAGCGCAGAAAAAACACCGGCGCACTAATGTCAGGCAATTCTAAAAGCAAGCGTTCACATGCCACTCGTCAAAACCACCGTCCTCCGGAGGGAAAAAAAAAACAAGTCGGAAGTGGGGGATGTTCGCAGTGGCATGGCGTAAGGGGGGGGGCTCCCATACCCAGGCATGTGCCCCCCCCTGGATCCCCTGCTGCTGCCTAATTTGATTATTAGAATAATTCGTTAAAACACAAAAGATTAAAATTTACCCTTGCCATGGGTATACTAAACCAAAGGGAAAACAATCATCAGAAACTCGACAACGTTCATACGTGTCGATCACTCATCCCCTCAGAAATGCGAAATTCATTCATCTCGACAATTTAAATTCACGGAACCATTGACAGTCAGCAGAGTGAGCTTCGCTGCCTTGCAAACTCCGAGAAATAAAATAACGCGAACATACGAGTATAGTTACCTTCCTTTCGTCTCGCACAATCCCCAAGCGCAGAAAAAACACCGGCGCACTAATGTCAGGCAATTCTAAAAGCAAGCGTTCACATGCCACTCGTCAAAACCACCGTCCTCCGGAGGGAAAAAAAAACAAGTCGGAAGTGGGGGATGTTCGCAGAGGCATGGCATAAGGGGGGGGGCTCCAATACCCAGGCATGTGCCCCCCCCTGGATCCCCTGCTGCTGCCTACTTTGATTATTAGAATAATTCGTTAAAACACAAAAGATTAAAATTTACCCTTGCCATGGGTATACTAAACCAAAGGGAAAACAATCATCAGAAACTCGACAACGTTCATACGTGTCGATCACTCATCCCCTCAGAAATGCGAAATTCATTCATCTCGACAATTTAAATTCACGGAACCATTGACAGTCAGCAGAGTGAGCTTCGCTGCCTTGCAAACTCCGAGAAATAAAATAACGCGAACATACGAGTATAGTTACTTTCCTTTCGTCTCGCACCATCCCCAAGCGCAGAAAAAACACCGGCGCACTAATGTCAGGCAATTCTAAAAGCATGCGTTCACATGCCACTCGTCAAAACCACCGTCCTCCGGAGGGAAAAAAAATCAAGTCTTAAGTGGGGGATGTTCGCAGAGGCATGGCGTAAGGGGGGGCTCCCATCCCCAAGTGTATGCCCCCCCCCTGGATCCCGTGATTATTACTTTGATTATTAGAATAATTCTTTAAAACACAAAAGATTAAAATTTACCCTTGCCATGGGTATACTAAACCAAAACCTATTAATACAGGGAAAACAATCATCAGAAACTCGACAACGTTCATACATATCAATCACTCATCTCCTCGGAAATGTGAAATTCATTCATTTTGACAATTTAAATTAATGGCACCATTCACAGTCAGTAGATTGAGCATCGATGCCTTGCAAACTCCGAGAAATAAAATAAAATAACTCGAGCATCCCAGTAGTTACCTTCGTTTCGTCTCCCACCATCCCCAAGCGCAGAAAAAACACTCGCACATTCTTTTTTCATTTACTTTTTATTAAATTGGCTTAAGGAAAAAAATTAACTAAAATTCATTAAAAGCAGTGCTAACCAGTCTGCGATAAAATTTTCTTAGTCTCCATTTCAAAGAGTACACTTCGAATATGAACGATTTTCTGTTGATTCACGCTTGTACAGTCGGTAGAGCATGCGGCTCGAGAACTGGCAGTCTTGCGTTCGAATCTGCCTTCTGCCGAGTGAGGCAGGGGGGGGGGGGGTTGGGGGGGGGGGGGGGCGGGGGGGGGGGGGGTACGGCTAAGGACAAAAAATACACCCACACATCACTCATCAAAATTTAAATTCCAGTGGAAAAAAAAAAAAAAAAAAAAAAAAAAAAACTCAACAATGTTCATGCGTTCTTCCAAAAATGAATAACATTTAATATGATAAAACTGTTTACATTGCACATTAAATTTTAATGTACATTAAATTTTAATGGGGGTACGGCTAAGGACAAAAAATACATCCACACATCACTCATCAAAATCTAAATTAAAAAAAAAAAAAAAAAACAATGTTCATGCGTTCTGCTAAAAATGAATAACATTTAATATGGTAAAACTGTTTACATCGTACATTAAATTTTAATGTTTGTCTGCCATTCAAGAATTAATTAAGTGATGATACTTTGATCCCGTGTGTGCCTTTTGTTTTGGATTAAATCTCTTCTGGAAACGCGTGGAAACTTTTTGCTTTTAAAACGATTTTGCATCAGCTCTGGAATTTTTAGACTGCCGCATTGAGCCTCGAACCCACGACTCAATGCATGCCTCAAACCCAGGCCGCATTGAGCCATTAACCCACGAATGTGGCCGTCGTGTGTTCGATTCCCAGCTGTGGAATTTTTTGCATAGATGGTAAAAAATAAAATCAGCCTAAACACTCGATATTGCCTAATAACTTGAAAGGTTGAGGACGGCTAAGGACAAAAAATACATCCACACATCACTCATGAAAATTTAAATTCCAGTGGAAAAAAAAAAAAAAAAACTCAACAATGTTCATGCGTTCTTCTAAAAATGAATAACATTTAATATGGTAAAACTGTTTACATTGTACATTAAATTTTAATGTTTGTCTGCCATTCAAGAATTAATTAAGTGATGATACTTTGATCCCGTGTGTGCCTTTTCTTTTGGATTAAATCTCTTCTGGAAACTTTTTGCTTTTAAACGATTTTGCATCAGCTCTGGAATTTTTAGACTGCCGCATTGAGCCTCGAACCCACGACTCAATGCATGCATCGAACCCAGGCCGCAATGAGCCACTAACCCACGAATGTGGCAGTCGTGTGTTCGATTCCCAGCTGTGGAATTTTTCGCATAGATGGTAAAAAATAAAATCAGCCTAAACACTCGATATTGCCTAATAACTTGAAAGGTTGAGGACGGCTAAGGACAAAAAATACATCCACACATCACTCATCAAAATTTAAATTCCAGTGGGAAAAAAAAAAAAAAAAAAAAAAAAAAAAAAAAAAAACAATGTTCATGCGTTCTTCTAAAAATGAATAACATTTAATATGGTAAAACTGTTTACATTGTACATTAAATTTTAATGGGGGTACGGCTAAGGACAAAAATTACATCCACACATCACTCATCAAAATCTAAATTCCAGTGGAAAAAAAAAAAAAAAAAAAAAACTCAACAATGTTCATGCGTTCTTCTAAAAATGAATAACATTTAATATGGTAAAACTGTTTACATTGTACATTAAATTTTAATGTTTGTCTGCCATTCAAGAATTAATTAAGTGATGATACTTTGATCCCATGTGTGCCTTTTGTTTTGGATTAAATCTTTTCTGGAAACGCGTGGAAACTTTTTGCTTTTAAACGATTTTGCATCAGCTCTGGAATTTTTAGACTGCCGCATTGAGCCTCGAACCCACGACTCAATGCATGCCTCGAACCCAGGCCGCATTGAGCCACTAACCCACGAATGTGGCAGTCGTGTGTTCGATTCCCAGTTGTGGAATTTTTCGCATAGATGGTAAAAAATAAAATCAGCCTAAACACTCGATATTGCCTAATAACTTGAAAGGTTGATAGAAACACTTTCTAAAATATGTATAAATTCCGCAGCGTAACGGAGTTGTCACGAATTAATTGTTTCATCTGTTCCATCTGTGGTTTGCAGAGGAAGATGATAAATGTCAACGGTTCTAATGCGAGAAATTTCATCTGGGAATCGTCCCAGAGTAGCTCAGTCGTAAAGCACCCGCACGTTATGCGGCATACATGGGTTCGATTCCTAGCTCTGGAATTTTTGGACTGCCGCATTGAGTCTCGAACACACGACTCAATGCATGCCTCGAACCCACGCCGCATTGAGCCTCTAACCCAGGAATGCTTCAGTCGTGGGTTCGATTCCCAGCTCGAATTTTTCGCATAGTTGGTAAAAAATAAAATCAGCCTAAACACTCCAAATTGCCTAATAAATTTGCACGTTTTATGATTACATTAGCATAGTTAGAGTGTCGGCTATCAAAACCAGTTATAAATTGATTCATTAGGGTTTTTTGGGGGGTGTGTCATAACCCTCATGATGAATTTTTTGGCATACAAAATGTATATTCTTTGTTACATTATCAAACACACGTGTACATATATATGAGTTGTAGTAGCCGTAACCCTCCCTATGAAAAATTTCTGGCTACGCCCATGATTACAATAGCTTAGTTACAATATCAGCTATCAAAATAAGTTACAAATTCAGTTATAAAAAATTTAAAAAATACATGTAATGGAACATAAATTTAAATTTTAAAATAGCTTTTTACCTTATATGATTACACTAGCTGCGTGACCGCCCATTCTTCGAACAGTAAGAAACGGAAATTTTCCTCACATGTGTAATTCGAATTAATTCCAGGGATGTGGAATCTAGAAAAGAAAAAATATTTTAATCTTGACTTAAAGTTTGCATCATATGTACTAACATGAGATCATTGCAATATAATGACACAAAAAATATTATGTCAGCGGCATTCGCTATCCAAAAAGTGAAAAGTTTCACCGTTTCAGTGAACTTCTCACTTTGAAAAATGTCTCATTTCCACTTAATGCTGTTTTTTAGGGTCACGTTTCAGTAATAAATACTTCAGACACTACATAAAACAGACACTTTTAAAAAAATTTTAAATTACATCACCCTCTCTTGCAGCCCTTTACAAAAAGAAAAGAGATAAGACTGCGCTATTAATGAATGTCATTTTATCTCTCATCACCCTTTATTGAAAAAATGCGACATAATTTTACATGCATTTAAATACTATTAGTTCACAACAGCTTTAATCTATTGTTACAATATTTTGTAAGCTATAGAATATGCATCACATGTATTTTCCCTAAATAGGTTACATTCATTAAAATTCCAACATAGGGTTACCAGGCAAAATACGCAAAAGATGAGCGATAAAATGACAAAGTCAATTAATATCGTTTTAATATGGCAATAATGAAACTAAAAAATTTGTGGGGTTCAGGGGGATCTACCCCTGACGAGGCTCGAACTGCCAAGTTTTTTTTTTATAGAGGCTTTAAAATTGTTTTTCTAGATTATGCAGTTTAATTTCTCTTTTCACAAATAAATCAAGTATCTATAAGCGGAAATCAAGCGAAGCAAAGAAATTGTCTGTGTAGACATAAGAATATCTATGTACAGAAAACGAAATCTTTGGAATGGGAAAGTTTTTTCACAATTTCAGAAGAGCGCTGGTTGTAATTGGTTCACAACCGACTTCTAGTCGTATAATAACAGCAGTATTTGGCACATTTTGGCTTCAAGTATAAGGCAATAAACAACAGATGTTCTGTTGGGGTCTGACCCGCAGTAATCTCCTGCATCCGGAAACTAGCACGTTACGGCGCGGAAGGCGATAACTGTCAACCGCGCAGGAAAATACTTTGGCACCTGGCTCGCGCTGAAGGAAGAGGATTACGCTTGCACTCGCAGTTGGTGTGCATGTAGGATGGCTTAGCTCCAGCGACCGACCAAATGTGGCATGCTTAATTCTTTATCGTTTCAGTGTGTAACATAAATTCGTAGAAGTTTTAAAATAAATATGGTTTAAGTGTTGATATGTGTAATGTTTAATTATTTAATAATTTTGTATTAGCAACCTTCTAAAGACTCACTTTTCGTATTGCATTTAATTGAGCCGTAATGTAACGGCCATCCTTTCTCAGCTGACAGTTCTCTCTCCTACGCTGATATTTTGTTCTCTTCTAGAAAATTCAGCGATCTCTTGGCGGAGACCGTGGCTTAGCTTGGTGACATCATCGCGGCACGGAGCAGCCTGAATGTAGCTTCACGAGATTCCTGAAAAGAAGAAAGGAGGGTAAATAAAGGCTGTAAAATAACTGAAATAAAATAATACTGTGTAATCTAGGAAAACTATTTCAGACGATTTGGGATTGCAATTGTCCCTTCAAAGCCTGATGACAGTGACTTATGTCACTCAAACGACACACTTTATTACTCTCGGAAATAAAATGGATCGGAAAGTACCGAAAAATCTCTCTAAAATTAGGGAACGAGTAGATTTTTATTCTTTAAATGTAGTGCAGATTTCTTTCTACATATTTATGAAAAAGTACAAGAAGATCGTAAAAGCAGTGTAGATGATATTTTGCTTTTTAATCTTCTAAAGGGTTTTGTCTGTTGAAATTATTTCCTTTTTAACGGTAACCTCTACCCGCGATCCCACTAGAGGAAGCAGTGATCGGAACCCAGACCAGCGCGTCGGAGAAGAATCAGTGGGGTAAAGCTAACCTGTTTCAGCACCGGCTAAACCGACCTCAATTTCCTTATTAGTGGGTGAACAATCCAACACAATACGAATTCTGCTTCATAATGATAGGAAATCCAGAATTTGAAGGGTTAAAACACTTAGGAGTCGTTTTTCCAGATAACGTCGTTTAACTTTTTTTTCATTAAAAATGATCGTCTGCTTGAAGCATCAATACAAGAGGGGTTAAATGCAAACCGAAATCTGTCGAAAAAAGTTAAACGACGTTATCTGGAAAAACAATTTTAAACGAATTGGAATCTCAGTTTTCTCTTCAAAGCCTGTAAACCATGATTGGAGTATGATGTCATTGTCACTCGAAACAGCTTCACTCGAAACAGCGCGTTGTCGAGCAAACAATACACCTTTTTTTTTTTTTTTTTTTTTTAATTTACTTTCGGAAATAAAATGGTGCTGAAAAAAACGAAAAAAAACTTTAAAATAGGGAAATGGGTAGATTTTGAGATTTTTAAAGTAGCGCAGACTTCTTTCTACATTTTTATACGTAATTTTGATATACTTGAAGCGGATAGCACAAACTGTGCAGATGTTCTTTCGCTTTTTTTTTTCTCTAAAGAGTAATGGCAGTAAGTTTTATCTTCTAGTGGTTGTCCGGAATCGTTATGAGTGAATGATTGATTCAGTGATAAGCGTATGATCAATTCAAAAAATTACAAAATCTTCAATATTCTCATTAGTAGTTACGTACAATCCCGGCGGTCATTTTGACGAAACAATTTTTGCTTCAAATGTGCTGGCAAACTGTTGCCAAACATCAGTGGCGTATCCATAAATTTTTCATGGGGGGGTTACGACTACTGCAACTCACATATATGCATACATGTCTGTGATAAGGGAGTGAAGAATATAAATTTTGTATGGCACAAAATTTCTCAAGGAGGCTAGTTATTTATTACGTCATCCATAAACATTTACAATGGATATTATTTGATTATTTTTCATTTCGAAAGTTTAGAAACAGAAAAAAGTTCGAAATGGTTAAGGAGGTTATTGACCGAACACCATGAAATTTGGTATACTCAAGTCTTTCGTCAAGGAGAAGATTTTTATGCTATACATTTTCCTCTAGCTCGCCGCTAGATGGTGCTGCAGGACGTCGAATTCTGTTCAACCGCTCGCTATGAAAAAAACCGTTCGATCTAGCTTGACGAAAATTGGTACGTGGGGATATTTGAACACGGAGAATTTTTTTACACAATCCATTTTGCCAGAACTTGCCGCAAGGTGGCGCTGAAGAGCATCGAATTCTATTCCGTCGGACCGCTTGCTGTGAAAATTAGTACACATGGATATTTGAGGACGTACAATACTTTTACACTTTCCGTTTTTCTGTAACTTGATGCTAGATTGCGCTGCAGAATGTCGACTTCTATTCTGTTTAACTTAAGGTGACCAGATTTTTGTAGTCAGAATCGGGGACATGTCCCCGATTCTGGCAACAAAACTGGGGACATTTATAATTAATGCAATAATTAACAGCAATTTAATTGAAAAACAATGCAATAATTAAAAAATTGTCCCCAGTTCCATTTTTACATTCTGGGGACAATTTGAAAAACGTCCTGAAAATGGAGACTGTCCCCAGAAAATGGGGACGTTTGGTCACCTTAGTTTAACTGCGTGCTATGAAAATACCGTTGAAGGCATTTTGACGAAAATATGTGCGCATGGATATTTGAACACGGAGAATATTTTTACACTATCCATTTTCCTCTAGCTCGCCGCTAGGTGGCGCTGCAGAAAGTCGAATTCTCTTCAACCGCTCGCTCTGAGAATACCGTTCTATCTATCTCGACAAAAATTGGTACGAAGGGATATTTGAACACGGAGAATATTTTTAAGCAATCCATTTTGCCATAACTTGCCGCAAGGTGGCGCTGAAGAGCATCGAATTCTATTCCGTCGGACCGCTTGCTGTGAAAATTAGTACACATGGATATTTGAGGACGTACAATACTTTTACACTTTCCGTTTTTCTGTAACTTGACGCTAGATTGCGCTGCAGAATGTCGACTTCTATTCCGTTCAACTGCGTGCTACGAAAATACCGTTCAAGCGATTTTGACGAAAATTTGTGCGCATGGATATTTGAACACGGAGAATATTTTTACACTATCCATTTTCCTCTAGCTCGCCGCTAGGTGGCGCTGCAGAACGTCGAATTCTGTTCAACCGCTCGCTGTGAGAATACCGTTCTATCTATCTTGACGAAAATTGGTACGTAGGGATATTTGAACACGGAGAATATTTTTACGCAATCCATTTTGCCATAACTTGCCGCAAGGTGGCGCTGAAGAGCGTCGGGTTCTATTCCGTCGGACCGCTTGCTGTGAAAATACCGTTCAACAGATTCCGATGAAAATTGGTACTGACGGATATTTGCGCACGGAGAACGCTTTTGCGCTATCCGTTTTTCTGTAACTTGACGCTAGGTGGCGCTGCAGAACGACGATTTCTATTCCGTTCAACTGCGTGCTACGAAAATACCGTTCAAGGGATTTTGACGAAAATTTGTGCGCTTGGATATTGGAACACGGAGAATATTTTCACACTATCCATTTTCCTCTAGGCGGCGCTGCAGAGCGTCGAATTCTGTTCAACCGCTCGCTGTGAAAAAAACGTTCGATCGATCTTGACGAAAATTCGTACCTAGGGATATTTAAACACGGAGAATATTTTTACGCAGTCCATTTTGCCATAAATTGCCGCAAGGTGACGCTGAAGAGCGTCGGGTTCTATTCCTTCGGACCGCTTGCTGTGAAAATACCGTTCAACAGATTCCGATGAAAATTGGTACGAACGGATATTTGCGCACGGAGAACGCTTTTGCGCTATCCGTTTTTCTGTAACTTGACGCTAGGTGGCGCTGCAGAACGAAGATTTCTATTCCGTTCAACTGCGTGCTACGAAAATACCGTTCAAGGGATTTTGACGAAAATTTGTGCGCTTGGATATTGGAACACGGAGAATATTTTCACACTATCCATTTTCCTCTAGGCGGCGCTGCAGAGCGTCGATTTCTATTCCGTTCAACTGCGTGCTACGAAAATACCGTTCAAGCGATTTTGACGAAAATTTGTGCGCTTGGATATTGGAACACGGAGAATATTTTCACACTATCCATTTTCCTCTAGGCGGCGCTGCAGAGCGTCGAATTCTGTTCAACCGCTCGCTGTGACAAAACCGTTGGATCTATCTTGACGAAAATTCGTACCTAGGGATATTTAAACACGGAGAATATTTTTACGCAGTCCATTTTGCCATAAATTGCCGCAAGGTGGCGCTGAAGAGCGTCGGGTTCTATTCCGTTGGACCGCTTGCTGTGAAAATACCGTTTTTGATGAAAATTAGTACGCATGGACATTTGAGGACGTACGATAGTTTTAGATTAGCCGTTCTGCTTAAACTCGACGCTAGACGGCGCTGCAGCGCATAAACTTCTATGCCGTTGGACCGATCGGCATACAATTTTTTATAATTGCACATTTGAGAGAGAAGAATATATTCTCTGTTACTTTTGATCTTAATCACCACTAGGTGGCGCTGCAGCGCATCAACTTCGATACCGATGGGCCGACCGCTATAAAAATTTTATACTGACACATTTGAGCATGGAGAATACACTCTGACTTCATTTAGGTGTTACTCACTACTAGGTGGCGCTGCAGCGCATCAACTTCGATACCGCTGGGCCGACCGCTATAAAAATTTTATACTGACACATTTGAGCATGGAGAATATACTCTGACTTCATTTAGATGTTACTCACTACTAGGTGGCGCTGCAGCGCATCAACTTCGATACCGCTGGGCCGACCGCTATAAAAATTTTCTACTGACATATTTGAGCATGGAGAATATACTCTGACTTCATTTAGATGTTACTCACTGCTAGGTGGCGCTGCAGCGCATCAACTTCGATACCGCTGGGCCGACCGCTATAAAAATTTTATACTGACACATTTGAGCATGGAGAATATACTCTGACTTCATTTAGGTGTTACTCACTACTAGGTGGCGCTGCAGCGCATCAACTTCGATACCGCTGGGCCGACCGCTATAAAAATTTTATACTGACACATTTGAGCATGGAGAATATACTCTGACTTCATTTAGATGTTACTCACTACTAGGTGGCGCTGCAGCGCATCAACTTCGATACCGCTGGGCCGACCGCTATAAAAATTTTCTACTGACATATTTGAGCATGGAGAATATACTCTGACTTCATTTAGATGTTACTCACTGCTAGGTGGCGCTGCAGCGCATCAACTTCGATACCGCTGGGCCGACCGCTATAAAAATTTTATACTGACACATTTGAGCATGGAGAATATACTCTGACTTCATTTAGGTGTTACTCACTACTAGGTGGCGCTGCAGCGCATCAACTTCAGGACTATGCAGCGGATCGTCATGAAAATTCATAGCGGCGGATCTCTAAACCTTACTCTGCCCCTTTTAGAGTGTAGGGAAGGGCTTTAAGAGCCTTTGAACACCAGAACGCGCAAAAGAATTTCCAAGAGAATTTCTGTGTGTTCGCGTGTTCCGATGGCTTCTGTTCGTGTTCAGAGGGCAAGTTTTAAAATCCTATGACGCTGGAAAAAGTTTCAAAGTTCCGAAAAAAAAATATTGCCGGATAACCGCGAAACTTTTCGAACGATGCCGTTTAAGTGTGGGGAAGAGCTTTCATGAACCTCTGAACACCAGAACGTGCGAAAAAATTTTGCGTAAATTTCTGTGTGTTAGCGTGCTCCGATGGATTGCGTTCGTGTTCAGAAGGCAGGTTTTAATCCTATGACGCTGTAAAAAGTTTCAAAGTTACGAAAAAAAAAAAACTTTGCCGGATAATCGCGAAACTTTTCGGACGATGCCTTTTAAGTGTAGGGAAGGGCGTCGAGAGCCTCTAAACACCAAAACGTGTGAAAAAAAATTTAAGCGAGTTTATTTTATCAAAGTTCAAATATAGTAGTACGAAGAAAAAATTTTGGAAGGACAAAAGTGCGAGACCACGATACCTCGAAATTAATGCGGAAAACTCCGGTCAAACAGCATATGATTTTCGAGGATTACGATTTTGCGCATCGTGGACATATTTGGCACCGGAAGTATCGGCGGAAGTCGACGTCGTTTCCGGCGGCCATTTTTTGTTGATGCAGCACTTTCGCGTTACATGTGGAGCAGGTGGTGTCTGTGAGAAGACAAGAGGATTGGGGTTTCGGCCTCTTTTCCGATTGTTTTCTCATACGGCTTGCAGTTTCAACTAACGGTCACCGTATGGGAATTGCAAGTCGTCGACAAGTCGATCGAGACTTTCTGTCTCGAATTGAAAAGACTTTGAGTGTCCGGCGCCCGACTGGCGCTCCACTCCTGCCTGCCCCGCAATCTCAGTCTTCCACGGCGAATCTTCCAGAGTCTCGGACTGAGTGCCGCAGTCTCTGAAGGAGGAGCGTGTTGAGATGAAGGGTTTTCTGCCCCTGCGTCCGACGCACAAACCGCTCGACGCCCACGTACGCAAACCTCCCGGCGCTGATGCCGGCGGGGACGTCGTGAGTTTCGAACTGCTACCGAACGCGATGACGAGAATCTCTCGCACGTGGTGATAAAACGTGGATCCCGCCGTCGCTGCGGGGTCCGCGCCTCTCCCTTCGGAGAGGCGCGCCACGAGTTCGGGATTCGAGTCGGCTGCGATTCGAACCTTCTCTTTGACGGAGAAGATACCTGGTTGATCCTGCCAGTAGTCATATGCTTGTCTCAAAGATTAAGCCATGCATGTCTAAGTACATGCCGTATTAAGGCGAAACCGCGAATGGCTCATTAAATCAGTTATGGTTCCTTGGATCGTACCTTACTACTTGGATAACTGTGGCAATTCTAGAGCTAATACATGCAGCAGAGCTCCGACCTTCGGGGACGAGCGCTTTTATTAGACCAAAACCAATCGGACTTCGGTCCGTAAACTGTGGTGACTCTGTATAACTTTGGGCTGATCGCACGGGCCCGTCCCGGCGACGTATCTTTCAAGTGTCTGCCTTATCAACTTTCGATGGTAGGTTACGCGCCTACCATGGTCGTAACGGGTAACGGGGAATCAGGGTTCGATTCCGGAGAGGGAGCCTGAGAAACGGCTACCACATCCAAGGAAGGCAGCAGGCGCGCAAATTACCCACTCCCAGAACGGGGAGGTAGTGACGAAAAATAACAATACGGGACTCTTTTGAGACCCCGTAATTGGAATGAGTACACTCTAAATCCTTTAACGAGGATCCATTGGAGGGCAAGTCTAGTGCCAGCAGCCGCGGTAATTCTAGCTCCAATAGCGTATATTAAAGTTGTTGCGGTTAAAAAGCTCGTAGTTGGATCTCAGTTCCAGACGGGCGGTCCACTTACCGGTGGTTACTGCTTGTTCTGAACAGCCAGCCGGTTTCTCTTGATGATCTTCACCGGTTGTCTTGGGTGACCGGCAAGTTTACTTTGAAAAAATTAGAGTGCTCAAAGCAGGCGCGACGCCTGAATAATGGTGCATGGAATAATGGAATAGGACCTCGGTTCTATTTTGTTGGTTTTCGGAACACGAGGTAATGATTAAGAGGGACAGACGGGGGCATTCGTATTGCGACGCTAGAGGTGAAATTCTTGGACCGTCGCAAGACGAACTACTGCGAAAGCATTTGCCAAGAATGTTTCCATTAATCAAGAACGAAAGTTAGAGGTTCGAAGGCGATCAGATACCGCCCTAGTTCTAACCATAAACGATGCCAGCCAGCGATCCGGCTGTGTTCCTCAAATGACACGCCGGGCAGCTTCCGGGAAACCAAAGCTTTTGGGTTCCGGGGGAAGTATGGTTGCAAAGCTGAAACTTAAAGGAATTGACGGAAGGGCACCACCAGGAATGGAGCCTGCGGCTTAATTTGACTCAACACGGGGAAACTTACCCGGCCCGGACACAGGAAGGATTGACAGATTAAGAGCTCTTTCTTGATTCTGTGGGTGGTGGTGCATGGCCGTTCTTAGTTGGTGGAGCGATTTGTCTGGTTAATTCCGATAACGAACGAGACTCTAGCCTACTAAATAGACGTCCCGGTCCACTCTGCCGGGCGTTCTTCTTAGAGGGACAAGCGGCGTTTAGCCGCACGAGACAGAGCAATAACAGGTCTGTGATGCCCTTAGATGTCCGGGGCCGCACGCGCGCTACATTGAAGGAATCAGCGTGTGCTTTCCCTGTCCGACAGGACTGGGTAACCCGTTGAACCTCCTTCGTGCTGGGGATAGGAAATTGTAATTGTTTTCCTTGAACGAGGAATTCCCAGTAAGCACGAGTCATCAGCTCGTGTTGATTACGTCCCTGCCCTTTGTACACACCGCCCGTCGCTACTACCGATTGAATGATTTAGTGAGGTCTTCGGACTGGCGCTCGGAGCGGCCTTCGGGTCGCGCCGGCGTGCCGGAAAGATGACCAAACTTGATCATTTAGAGGAAGTAAAAGTCGTAACAAGGTTTCCGTAGGTGAACCTGCGGAAGGATCATTACCGTGTCGTGCACCAGCACGAGAGCGAGTAAAAAAATCCAAACTCGGAGCCCCACGGCTCCGTTTCGAACGCACGGGGAACGTAACATGAGGTGCCTCGGCTGCCCTTGCCGCCAGACGAGCGGTTGAAGGGGGTGCGCCCTAGGGCGCGCTAGGCTTGAAGAGGCTGTCCCGATAACGCCGGGGACAGTCCGCCTCCTTGGTTCCCCACTTTCCTCCGGCGGCGAGTTTTTGAGGGCTCCCGTCCGCCTCGAGGCGGATTCCCCGCCGGAGCGACCGGTTCGTGACCTCGAACTGCGGGTTCATGACCTTTCGACTCCCCCCCGTGGGGGAGTCCCCGCAGTTGGAAGCGAACCGACATTCAACCTCAAACTTCTCCGGAAACGGAGAATCCTGACAAACTCTCGAAATTGCTAAGGACGAAGGGAGAAATCCCAGAGTCCGCCAGAAACTTGAAACACAACTCTGAGCAGTGGATCACTCGGCTCACGGGTCGATGAAGAACGCAGCCAGCTGCGAGACTTGGTGTGAATTGCAGGACACATTGAGCACTGATTTTTCGAACGCACATTGCGGCCTCGGGTCCTACCCGGGCCACGTCTGTCTGAGGGTCGGACCTACGCTTGCCGAAGGGGGTCATTCACCCCCTACGTGGTCGCACCGGGAAGCCCTAAAGCGGCTTCTCGCCGACCCAAACCGAGCGCGATCCCCACGCCCAGAAGCGTCCCGCTTAGGACGCCCGGGACGGAGGAGAGGCGGACGAGCCTCCCGGATCCCGGGCCTGCGGTCCGACAGACGCGGAGCGTGCAAGGACGTGACTGGCGAAAGCCTAAACACTTGTCGACCTCAGATCAGGCGAGACGAC
>JAWZYV010018763.1:40000-57500 GCA_038373885.1 Cheiracanthium punctorium
TTGAACGGCCTGCAGCGGGAATCGAACTGTCGGTTTCGAAGCGCACAAACATTAAACTTTAGTATACAATTTGAACAGCTTGCCATATTAAATGTTATTCGAAGAAAACCTTCCAAAACGCAACTCACTCACCGAAACAAAACATTATCACGTAATGATTTCTGAATTATCACACAATGCATTCTTAGATGGCATACAATAAAATTTAATATACAATATAAACACAGTTTTAAAATGGCAAATGTCTCTGGAAGAAAACCTTCAGAAACTCATGGCACGAACAAATACAAATTATTCTCGCATACGGGGCAGATAATGAAATGTAGTATGAATGTTATTGAAAAGAAGGAAATATTATTCAAAGAAAACCTTCGAAAGCTCAAGAGGATGGCTAATATACAATTTAAACACAGTTTTAAAATGGCAAATGTCTCTGGAAGAAAACCTTCCAAAGATATTTCCTCGCCCACCCCCAATTCTCCCACCCTCTTGAACGGCCTGCAGCGGCAATCGAACTGTCGGTTTCGAAGCGCACAAACATTAAACTTTAGTATACAATTTGAACAGCTTGCCATATTAAATGTTATTCGAAGAAAACCTTCCAAAACGCAACTCACTCACCGAATCAAAACATTATCACGTAATGATTTCTGAATTATCACACAATGCATTCTTAGATGGCATACATTAAAATTTAATATACAATATAAACACAGTTTTAAAATGGCAAATGTCTCTGGAAGAAAACCTTCCAAAACTCATGGCACGAACAAATACAAATTATTCTCGCATACGGGGCAGATAATGAAATGTAGTATGAATGTTATTGAAAAGAAGGAAATATTATTCAAAGAAAACCTTCGAAAGCTCAAGAGGATGGCTAATATACAATTTAAACACATTTTTAAAACAGCAAATATCTTTGGAAGGAAACCTTCCAAAGATATTTCCTCGCCCACCCCCAATTCTCCCACCCTCTTAAACGGCCTGCAGCGGCAATCGAACTGTCGGTTTCGAAGCGCACAAACATTAAACTTTAGTATACAATTTGAACAGCTTGCCATATTAAATGTTATTCGAAGAAAACCTTCCAAAACGCAACTCACTCACCGAAACAAAACATTATCACGTAATGATTTCTGAATTATCACACAATGCATTCTTAGATGGCATACATTAAAATTTAATATACAATATAAACACAGTTTTAAAATGGCAAATGTCTCTGGAAGAAAACCTTCCAAAACTCATGGCACGAACAAATACAAATTATTCTCGCATACGGGGCAGATAATGAAATGTAGTATGAATGTTATTGAAAAGAAGGAAATATTATTCAAAGAAAACCTTCGAAAGCTCAAGAGGATGGCTAATATACAATTTAAACACAGTTTTAAAACAGCAAATATCTTTGGAAGAAAACCTTCCAAAGATATTTCCTCGCCCACCCCCAATTCTCCCACCCTCTTAAACGGCCTGCAGCGGCAATCGAACTGTCGGTTTCGAAGCGCACAAACATTAAACTTTAGTATACAATTTGAACAGCTTGCCATATTAAATGTTATTCGAAGAAAACCTTCCAAAACACAACTCACTCACCGAATCAAAACATTATCACGTAATGATTTCTGAATTATCACACAATGCATTCTTAGATGGCATACATTAAAATTTAATATACAATATAAACACAGTTTTAAAATGGCAAATGTCTCTGGAAGAAAACCTTCCAAAACTCATGGCACGAACAAATACAAATTATTCTCGCATACGGGGCAGATAATGAAATGTAGTATGAATGTTATTGAAAAGAAGGAAATATTATTCAAAGAAAACCTTCGAAAGCTCAAGAGGATGGCTAATATACAATTTAAACACAGTTTTAAAATGGCAAATGTCTCTGGAAGAAAACCTTCCAAAGATATTTCCTCGCCCACCCCCAATTCTCCCACCCTCTTGAACGGCCTGCAGCGGCAATCGAACTGTCGGTTTCGAAGCGCACAAACATTAAACTTTAGTATACAATTTGAACAGCTTGCCATATTAAATGTTATTCGAAGAAAACCTTCCAAAACACAACTCACTCACCGAATCAAAACATTATCACGTAATGAATTCTGAATTATCACACAATGCATTCTTAGATGGCATACATTAAAATTTAATATACAATATAAACACAGTTTTAAAATGGCAAATGTCTCTGGAAGAAAACCTTCCAAAACTCATGGCACGAACAAATACAAATTATTCTCGCATACGGGGAAGAATGAGTATGAATATTATTCAAAGAAAACCTTCGAAAGCTCAAGATACCTTCCGAAAAGATATTTGCTTGCTCCCCCACAATTTCATTACTAGAATAATTCGTTAAAGCACAAAAGATTGAAAATTTAACCTTGCCATAGGTATTCTAAACCAAAGGGAAAACAATCATCAGAAACTCGACAACGTTCATACGTGTCGATCACTCATCCCCTCAGAAATGCGAAATTCATTCATCTCGACAATTTAAATTCACGGAACCATTGACAGTCAGCAGAGTGAGCTTCGCTGCCTTGCAAACTCCGAGAAATATAAAAACGCGAACATACGAGTATAGTTACCTTCCTTCGTCTCGCACCATCCCAAGCGCAGAAAAAACACCGGCGCACTAATGTCAGGCAATTCTAAAAGCAAGCGTTCACATGCCACTCGTCAAAACCACCGTCCTCCGGAGGGAAAAAAAAAACAAGTCGGAAGTGGGGATGTTCGCAGTGGCATGGCGTAAGGGGGGGGCTCCCATACAAAGGCATGTGCCCCCCCTGGATCCCCTGCTGCTGCCTACTTTGATTATTAGAATAATTCGTTAAAACACAAAAGACTAAAATTTACCCTTGCCATGGGTATACTAAACCAAAGGGAAAACAATCATCAGAAACTCGACAACGTTCATACGTGTCGATCACTCATCCCCTCAGAAATGCGAAATTCATTCATCTCGACAATTTAAATTCACGGAACCATTGACAGTCAGCAGAGTGAGCTTCGCTGTCTTGCAAACTCCGAGAAATAAAATAACGCGAACATACGAGTATAGTTACCTTCCTTTCGTCTCGCACCATCCCCAAGCGCAGAAAAAACACCGGCGCACTAATGTCAGGCAATTCTAAAAGCAAGCGTTCACATGCCACTCGTCAAAACCACCGTCCTCCGGAGGGAAAAAAAAAAACAAGTCGGAAGTGGGGGATGTTCGCAGTGGCATGGCGTAAGGGGGGGGCTCCCATACCCAGCATGTGCCCCCCCTGGATCCCCTGCTGCTGCCTAATTTGATTATTAGAATAATTCGTTAAAACACAAAAGATTAAAATTTACCCTTGCCATGGGTATACTAAACCAAAGGGAAAACAATCATCAGAAACTCGACAACGTTCATACGTGTCGATCACTCATCCCCTCAGAAATGCGAAATTCATTCATCTCGACAATTTAAATTCACGGAACCATTGACAGTCAGCAGAGTGAGCTTCGCTGCCTTGCAAACTCCGAGAAATAAAATAACGCGAACATACGAGTATAGTTACCTTCCTTTCGTCTCGCACAATCCCCAAGCGCAGAAAAAACACCGGCGCACTAATGTCAGGCAATTCTAAAAGCAAGCGTTCACATGCCACTCGTCAAAACCACCGTCCTCCGGAGGGAAAAAAAACAAGTCGGAAGTGGGGGATGTTCGCAGAGGCATGGCATAAGGGGGGGGGCTCCAATACCCAGGCATGTGCCCCCCCTGGATCCCCTGCTGCTGCCTACTTTGATTATTAGAATAATTCGTTAAAACACAAAAGATTAAAATTTACCCTTGCCATGGGTATACTAAACCAAAGGGAAAACAATCATCAGAAACTCGACAACGTTCATACGTGTCGATCACTCATCCCCTCAGAAATGCGAAATTCATTCATCTCGACAATTTAAATTCACGGAACCATTGACAGTCAGCAGAGTGAGCTTCGCTGTCTTGCAAACTCCGAGAAATAAAATAACGCGAACATACGAGTATAGTTACCTTCCTTTCGTCTCGCACCATCCCCAAGCGCAGAAAAAACACCGGCGCACTAATGTCAGGCAATTCTAAAAGCAAGCGTTCACATGCCACTCGTCAAAACCACCGTCCTCCGGAGGGAAAAAAAAAACAAGTCGGAAGTGGGGGATGTTCGCAGTGGCATGGCGTAAGGGGGGGGGCTCCCATACCCAGGCATGTGCCCCCCCCTGGATCCCCTGCTGCTGCCTAATTTGATTATTAGAATAATTCGTTAAAACACAAAAGATTAAAATTTACCCTTGCCATGGGTATACTAAACCAAAGGGAAAACAATCATCAGAAACTCGACAACGTTCATACGTGTCGATCACTCATCCCCTCAGAAATGCGAAATTCATTCATCTCGACAATTTAAATTCACGGAACCATTGACAGTCAGCAGAGTGAGCTTCGCTGCCTTGCAAACTCCGAGAAATAAAATAACGCGAACATACGAGTATAGTTACCTTCCTTTCGTCTCGCACAATCCCCAAGCGCAGAAAAAACACCGGCGCACTAATGTCAGGCAATTCTAAAAGCAAGCGTTCACATGCCACTCGTCAAAACCACCGTCCTCCGGAGGGGAAAAAAAACAAGTCGGAAGTGGGGGATGTTCGCAGAGGCATGGCATAAGGGGGGGGGGCTCCAATACCCAGGCATGTGCCCCCCCCTGGATCCCCTGCTGCTGCCTACTTTGATTATTAGAATAATTCGTTAAAACACAAAAGATTAAAATTTACCCTTGCCATGGGTATACTAAACCAAAGGGAAAACAATCATCAGAAACTCGACAACGTTCATACGTGTCGATCACTCATCCCCTCAGAAATGCGAAATTCATTCATCTCGACAATTTAAATTCACGGAACCATTGACAGTCAGCAGAGTGAGCTTCGCTGCCTTGCAAACTCCGAGAAATAAAATAACGCGAACATACGAGTATAGTTACTTTCCTTTCGTCTCGCACCATCCCCAAGCGCAGAAAAAACACCGGCGCACTAATGTCAGGCAATTCTAAAAGCATGCGTTCACATGCCACTCGTCAAAACCACCGTCCTCCGGAGGGAAAAAAAATCAAGTCTTAAGTGGGGGATGTTCGCAGAGGCATGGCGTAAGGGGGGGCTCCCATCCCCAAGTGTATGCCCCCCCCCTGGATCCCGTGATTATTACTTTGATTATTAGAATAATTCTTTAAAACACAAAAGATTAAAATTTACCCTTGCCATGGGTATACTAAACCAAAACCTATTAATACAGGGAAAACAATCATCAGAAACTCGACAACGTTCATACATATCAATCACTCATCTCCTCGGAAATGTGAAATTCATTCATTTTGACAATTTAAATTAATGGCACCATTCACAGTCAGTAGATTGAGCATCGATGCCTTGCAAACTCCGAGAAATAAAATAAAATAACTCGAGCATCCCAGTAGTTACCTTCGTTTCGTCTCCCACCATCCCCAAGCGCAGAAAAAACACTCGCACATTCTTTTTTCATTTACTTTTTATTAAATTGGCTTAAGGAAAAAAATTAACTAAAATTCATTAAAAGCAGTGCTAACCAGTCTGCGATAAAATTTTCTTAGTCTCCATTTCAAAGAGTACACTTCGAATATGAACGATTTTCTGTTGATTCACGCTTGTACAGTCGGTAGAGCATGCGGCTCGAGAACTGGCAGTCTTGCGTTCGAATCTGCCTTCTGCCGAGTGAGGCAGGGGGGGGGGGGGGTTGGGGGGGGGGGGGCGGGGGGGGGGGGGTACGGCTAAGGACAAAAAATACACCCACACATCACTCATCAAAATTTAAATTCCAGTGGAAAAAAAAAAAAAAAAAAAAAAAAAAAAACTCAACAATGTTCATGCGTTCTTCCAAAAATGAATAACATTTAATATGATAAAACTGTTTACATTGCACATTAAATTTTAATGTACATTAAATTTTAATGGGGGTACGGCTAAGGACAAAAAATACATCCACACATCACTCATCAAAATCTAAATTAAAAAAAAAAAAAAAAAACAATGTTCATGCGTTCTGCTAAAAATGAATAACATTTAATATGGTAAAACTGTTTACATCGTACATTAAATTTTAATGTTTGTCTGCCATTCAAGAATTAATTAAGTGATGATACTTTGATCCCGTGTGTGCCTTTTGTTTTGGATTAAATCTCTTCTGGAAACGCGTGGAAACTTTTTGCTTTTAAACGATTTTGCATCAGCTCTGGAATTTTTAGACTGCCGCATTGAGCCTCGAACCCACGACTCAATGCATGCCTCAAACCCAGGCCGCATTGAGCCATTAACCCACGAATGTGGCCGTCGTGTGTTCGATTCCCAGCTGTGGAATTTTTTGCATAGATGGTAAAAAATAAAATCAGCCTAAACACTCGATATTGCCTAATAACTTGAAAGGTTGAGGACGGCTAAGGACAAAAAATACATCCACACATCACTCATGAAAATTTAAATTCCAGTGGAAAAAAAAAAAAAAAAACTCAACAATGTTCATGCGTTCTTCTAAAAATGAATAACATTTAATATGGTAAAACTGTTTACATTGTACATTAAATTTTAATGTTTGTCTGCCATTCAAGAATTAATTAAGTGATGATACTTTGATCCCGTGTGTGCCTTTTCTTTTGGATTAAATCTCTTCTGGAAACTTTTTGCTTTTAAACGATTTTGCATCAGCTCTGGAATTTTTAGACTGCCGCATTGAGCCTCGAACCCACGACTCAATGCATGCATCGAACCCAGGCCGCAATGAGCCACTAACCCACGAATGTGGCAGTCGTGTGTTCGATTCCCAGCTGTGGAATTTTTCGCATAGATGGTAAAAAATAAAATCAGCCTAAACACTCGATATTGCCTAATAACTTGAAAGGTTGAGGACGGCTAAGGACAAAAAATACATCCACACATCACTCATCAAAATTTAAATTCCAGTGGGAAAAAAAAAAAAAAAAAAAAAAAAAAAAAAAAAAAACAATGTTCATGCGTTCTTCTAAAAATGAATAACATTTAATATGGTAAAACTGTTTACATTGTACATTAAATTTTAATGGGGGTACGGCTAAGGACAAAAATTACATCCACACATCACTCATCAAAATCTAAATTCCAGTGGAAAAAAAAAAAAAAAAAAAAAACTCAACAATGTTCATGCGTTCTTCTAAAAATGAATAACATTTAATATGGTAAAACTGTTTACATTGTACATTAAATTTTAATGTTTGTCTGCCATTCAAGAATTAATTAAGTGATGATACTTTGATCCCATGTGTGCCTTTTGTTTTGGATTAAATCTTTTCTGGAAACGCGTGGAAACTTTTTGCTTTTAAACGATTTTGCATCAGCTCTGGAATTTTTAGACTGCCGCATTGAGCCTCGAACCCACGACTCAATGCATGCCTCGAACCCAGGCCGCATTGAGCCACTAACCCACGAATGTGGCAGTCGTGTGTTCGATTCCCAGTTGTGGAATTTTTCGCATAGATGGTAAAAAATAAAATCAGCCTAAACACTCGATATTGCCTAATAACTTGAAAGGTTGATAGAAACACTTTCTAAAATATGTATAAATTCCGCAGCGTAACGGAGTTGTCACGAATTAATTGTTTCATCTGTTCCATCTGTGGTTTGCAGAGGAAGATGATAAATGTCAACGGTTCTAATGCGAGAAATTTCATCTGGGAATCGTCCCAGAGTAGCTCAGTCGTAAAGCACCCGCACGTTATGCGGCATACATGGGTTCGATTCCTAGCTCTGGAATTTTTGGACTGCCGCATTGAGTCTCGAACACACGACTCAATGCATGCCTCGAACCCACGCCGCATTGAGCCTCTAACCCAGGAATGCTTCAGTCGTGGGTTCGATTCCCAGCTCGAATTTTTCGCATAGTTGGTAAAAAATAAAATCAGCCTAAACACTCCAAATTGCCTAATAAATTTGCACGTTTTATGATTACATTAGCATAGTTAGAGTGTCGGCTATCAAAACCAGTTATAAATTGATTCATTAGGGTTTTTTGGGGGGTGTGTCATAACCCTCATGATGAATTTTTTGGCATACAAAATGTATATTCTTTGTTACATTATCAAACACACGTGTACATATATATGAGTTGTAGTAGCCGTAACCCTCCCTATGAAAAATTTCTGGCTACGCCCATGATTACAATAGCTTAGTTACAATATCAGCTATCAAAATAAGTTACAAATTCAGTTATAAAAAATTTAAAAAATACATGTAATGGAACATAAATTTAAATTTTAAAATAGCTTTTTACCTTATATGATTACACTAGCTGCGTGACCGCCCATTCTTCGAACAGTAAGAAACGGAAATTTTCCTCACATGTGTAATTCGAATTAATTCCAGGGATGTGGAATCTAGAAAAGAAAAAATATTTTAATCTTGACTTAAAGTTTGCATCATATGTACTAACATGAGATCATTGCAATATAATGACACAAAAAATATTATGTCAGCGGCATTCGCTATCCAAAAAGTGAAAAGTTTCACCGTTTCAGTGAACTTCTCACTTTGAAAAATGTCTCATTTCCACTTAATGCTGTTTTTTAGGGTCACGTTTCAGTAATAAATACTTCAGACACTACATAAAACAGACACTTTTAAAAAAATTTTAAATTACATCACCCTCTCTTGCAGCCCTTTACAAAAAGAAAAGAGATAAGACTGCGCTATTAATGAATGTCATTTTATCTCTCATCACCCTTTATTGAAAAAATGCGACATAATTTTACATGCATTTAAATACTATTAGTTCACAACAGCTTTAATCTATTGTTACAATATTTTGTAAGCTATAGAATATGCATCACATGTATTTTCCCTAAATAGGTTACATTCATTAAAATTCCAACATAGGGTTACCAGGCAAAATACGCAAAAGATGAGCGATAAAATGACAAAGTCAATTAATATCGTTTTAATATGGCAATAATGAAACTAAAAAATTTGTGGGGTTCAGGGGGATCTACCCCTGACGAGGCTCGAACTGCCAAGTTTTTTTTTTTATAGAGGCTTTAAAATTGTTTTTCTAGATTATGCAGTTTAATTTCTCTTTTCACAAATAAATCAAGTATCTATAAGCGGAAATCAAGCGAAGCAAAGAAATTGTCTGTGTAGACATAAGAATATCTATGTACAGAAAACGAAATCTTTGGAATGGGAAAGTTTTTTCACAATTTCAGAAGAGCGCTGGTTGTAATTGGTTCACAACCGACTTCTAGTCGTATAATAACAGCAGTATTTGGCACATTTTGGCTTCAAGTATAAGGCAATAAACAACAGATGTTCTGTTGGGGTCTGACCCGCAGTAATCTCCTGCATCCGGAAACTAGCACGTTACGGCGCGGAAGGCGATAACTGTCAACCGCGCAGGAAAATACTTTGGCACCTGGCTCGCGCTGAAGGAAGAGGATTACGCTTGCACTCGCAGTTGGTGTGCATGTAGGATGGCTTAGCTCCAGCGACCGACCAAATGTGGCATGCTTAATTCTTTATCGTTTCAGTGTGTAACATAAATTCGTAGAAGTTTTAAAATAAATATGGTTTAAGTGTTGATATGTGTAATGTTTAATTATTTAATAATTTTGTATTAGCAACCTTCTAAAGACTCACTTTTCGTATTGCATTTAATTGAGCCGTAATGTAACGGCCATCCTTTCTCAGCTGACAGTTCTCTCTCCTACGCTGATATTTTGTTCTCTTCTAGAAAATTCAGCGATCTCTTGGCGGAGACCGTGGCTTAGCTTGGTGACATCATCGCGGCACGGAGCAGCCTGAATGTAGCTTCACGAGATTCCTGAAAAGAAGAAAGGAGGGTAAATAAAGGCTGTAAAATAACTGAAATAAAATAATACTGTGTAATCTAGGAAAACTATTTCAGACGATTTGGGATTGCAATTGTCCCTTCAAAGCCTGATGACAGTGACTTATGTCACTCAAACGACACACTTTATTACTCTCGGAAATAAAATGGATCGGAAAGTACCGAAAAATCTCTCTAAAATTAGGGAACGAGTAGATTTTTATTCTTTAAATGTAGTGCAGATTTCTTTCTACATATTTATGAAAAAGTACAAGAAGATCGTAAAAGCAGTGTAGATGATATTTTGCTTTTTAATCTTCTAAAGGGTTTTGTCTGTTGAAATTATTTCCTTTTTACGGTAACCTCTACCCGCGATCCCACTAGAGGAAGCAGTGATCGGAACCCAGACCAGCGCGTCGGAGAAGAATCAGTGGGGTAAAGCTAACCTGTTTCAGCACCGGCTAAACCGACCTCAATTTCCTTATTAGTGGGTGAACAATCCAACACAATACGAATTCTGCTTCATAATGATAGGAAATCCAGAATTTGAAGGGTTAAAACACTTAGGAGTCGTTTTTCCAGATAACGTCGTTTAACTTTTTTTTCATTAAAAATGATCGTCTGCTTGAAGCATCAATACAAGAGGGGTTAAATGCAAACCGAAATCTGTCGAAAAAAGTTAAACGACGTTATCTGGAAAAACAATTTTAAACGAATTGGAATCTCAGTTTTCTCTTCAAAGCCTGTAAACCATGATTGGAGTATGATGTCATTGTCACTCGAAACAGCTTCACTCGAAACAGCGCGTTGTCGAGCAAACAATACACCTTTTTTTTTTTTTTTTTTTTTTTAATTTACTTTCGGAAATAAAATGGTGCTGAAAAAAACGAAAAAAAACTTTAAAATAGGGAAATGGGTAGATTTTGAGATTTTTAAAGTAGCGCAGACTTCTTTCTACATTTTTATACGTAATTTTGATATACTTGAAGCGGATAGCACAAACTGTGCAGATGTTCTTTCGCTTTTTTTTTTTCTCTAAAGAGTAATGGCAGTAAGTTTTATCTTCTAGTGGTTGTCCGGAATCGTTATGAGTGAATGATTGATTCAGTGATAAGCGTATGATCAATTCAAAAAATTACAAAATCTTCAATATTCTCATTAGTAGTTACGTACAATCCCGGCGGTCATTTTGACGAAACAATTTTTGCTTCAAATGTGCTGGCAAACTGTTGCCAAACATCAGTGGCGTATCCATAAATTTTTCATGGGGGGGTTACGACTACTGCAACTCACATATATGCATACATGTCTGTGATAAGGGAGTGAAGAATATAAATTTTGTATGGCACAAAATTTCTCAAGGAGGCTAGTTATTTATTACGTCATCCATAAACATTTACAATGGATATTATTTGATTATTTTTCATTTCGAAAGTTTAGAAACAGAAAAAAGTTCGAAATGGTTAAGGAGGTTATTGACCGAACACCATGAAATTTGGTATACTCAAGTCTTTCGTCAAGGAGAAGATTTTTATGCTATACATTTTCCTCTAGCTCGCCGCTAGATGGTGCTGCAGGACGTCGAATTCTGTTCAACCGCTCGCTATGAAAAAAACCGTTCGATCTAGCTTGACGAAAATTGGTACGTGGGGATATTTGAACACGGAGAATTTTTTTACACAATCCATTTTGCCAGAACTTGCCGCAAGGTGGCGCTGAAGAGCATCGAATTCTATTCCGTCGGACCGCTTGCTGTGAAAATTAGTACACATGGATATTTGAGGACGTACAATACTTTTACACTTTCCGTTTTTCTGTAACTTGATGCTAGATTGCGCTGCAGAATGTCGACTTCTATTCTGTTTAACTTAAGGTGACCAGATTTTTGTAGTCAGAATCGGGGACATGTCCCCGATTCTGGCAACAAAACTGGGGACATTTATAATTAATGCAATAATTAACAGCAATTTAATTGAAAAACAATGCAATAATTAAAAAATTGTCCCCAGTTCCATTTTTACATTCTGGGGACAATTTGAAAAACGTCCTGAAAATGGAGACTGTCCCCAGAAAATGGGGACGTTTGGTCACCTTAGTTTAACTGCGTGCTATGAAAATACCGTTGAAGGCATTTTGACGAAAATATGTGCGCATGGATATTTGAACACGGAGAATATTTTTACACTATCCATTTTCCTCTAGCTCGCCGCTAGGTGGCGCTGCAGAAAGTCGAATTCTCTTCAACCGCTCGCTCTGAGAATACCGTTCTATCTATCTCGACAAAAATTGGTACGAAGGGATATTTGAACACGGAGAATATTTTTAAGCAATCCATTTTGCCATAACTTGCCGCAAGGTGGCGCTGAAGAGCATCGAATTCTATTCCGTCGGACCGCTTGCTGTGAAAATTAGTACACATGGATATTTGAGGACGTACAATACTTTTACACTTTCCGTTTTTCTGTAACTTGACGCTAGATTGCGCTGCAGAATGTCGACTTCTATTCCGTTCAACTGCGTGCTACGAAAATACCGTTCAAGCGATTTTGACGAAAATTTGTGCGCATGGATATTTGAACACGGAGAATATTTTTACACTATCCATTTTCCTCTAGCTCGCCGCTAGGTGGCGCTGCAGAACGTCGAATTCTGTTCAACCGCTCGCTGTGAGAATACCGTTCTATCTATCTTGACGAAAATTGGTACGTAGGGATATTTGAACACGGAGAATATTTTTACGCAATCCATTTTGCCATAACTTGCCGCAAGGTGGCGCTGAAGAGCGTCGGGTTCTATTCCGTCGGACCGCTTGCTGTGAAAATACCGTTCAACAGATTCCGATGAAAATTGGTACTGACGGATATTTGCGCACGGAGAACGCTTTTGCGCTATCCGTTTTTCTGTAACTTGACGCTAGGTGGCGCTGCAGAACGACGATTTCTATTCCGTTCAACTGCGTGCTACGAAAATACCGTTCAAGGGATTTTGACGAAAATTTGTGCGCTTGGATATTGGAACACGGAGAATATTTTCACACTATCCATTTTCCTCTAGGCGGCGCTGCAGAGCGTCGAATTCTGTTCAACCGCTCGCTGTGAAAAAAACGTTCGATCGATCTTGACGAAAATTCGTACCTAGGGATATTTAAACACGGAGAATATTTTTACGCAGTCCATTTTGCCATAAATTGCCGCAAGGTGACGCTGAAGAGCGTCGGGTTCTATTCCTTCGGACCGCTTGCTGTGAAAATACCGTTCAACAGATTCCGATGAAAATTGGTACGAACGGATATTTGCGCACGGAGAACGCTTTTGCGCTATCCGTTTTTCTGTAACTTGACGCTAGGTGGCGCTGCAGAACGAAGATTTCTATTCCGTTCAACTGCGTGCTACGAAAATACCGTTCAAGGGATTTTGACGAAAATTTGTGCGCTTGGATATTGGAACACGGAGAATATTTTCACACTATCCATTTTCCTCTAGGCGGCGCTGCAGAGCGTCGATTTCTATTCCGTTCAACTGCGTGCTACGAAAATACCGTTCAAGCGATTTTGACGAAAATTTGTGCGCTTGGATATTGGAACACGGAGAATATTTTCACACTATCCATTTTCCTCTAGGCGGCGCTGCAGAGCGTCGAATTCTGTTCAACCGCTCGCTGTGACAAAACCGTTGGATCTATCTTGACGAAAATTCGTACCTAGGGATATTTAAACACGGAGAATATTTTTACGCAGTCCATTTTGCCATAAATTGCCGCAAGGTGGCGCTGAAGAGCGTCGGGTTCTATTCCGTTGGACCGCTTGCTGTGAAAATACCGTTTTTGATGAAAATTAGTACGCATGGACATTTGAGGACGTACGATAGTTTTAGATTAGCCGTTCTGCTTAAACTCGACGCTAGACGGCGCTGCAGCGCATAAACTTCTATGCCGTTGGACCGATCGGCATACAATTTTTTATAATTGCACATTTGAGAGAGAAGAATATATTCTCTGTTACTTTTGATCTTAATCACCACTAGGTGGCGCTGCAGCGCATCAACTTCGATACCGATGGGCCGACCGCTATAAAAATTTTATACTGACACATTTGAGCATGGAGAATACACTCTGACTTCATTTAGGTGTTACTCACTACTAGGTGGCGCTGCAGCGCATCAACTTCGATACCGCTGGGCCGACCGCTATAAAAATTTTATACTGACACATTTGAGCATGGAGAATATACTCTGACTTCATTTAGATGTTACTCACTACTAGGTGGCGCTGCAGCGCATCAACTTCGATACCGCTGGGCCGACCGCTATAAAAATTTTCTACTGACATATTTGAGCATGGAGAATATACTCTGACTTCATTTAGATGTTACTCACTGCTAGGTGGCGCTGCAGCGCATCAACTTCGATACCGCTGGGCCGACCGCTATAAAAATTTTATACTGACACATTTGAGCATGGAGAATATACTCTGACTTCATTTAGGTGTTACTCACTACTAGGTGGCGCTGCAGCGCATCAACTTCGATACCGCTGGGCCGACCGCTATAAAAATTTTATACTGACACATTTGAGCATGGAGAATATACTCTGACTTCATTTAGATGTTACTCACTACTAGGTGGCGCTGCAGCGCATCAACTTCGATACCGCTGGGCCGACCGCTATAAAAATTTTCTACTGACATATTTGAGCATGGAGAATATACTCTGACTTCATTTAGATGTTACTCACTGCTAGGTGGCGCTGCAGCGCATCAACTTCGATACCGCTGGGCCGACCGCTATAAAAATTTTATACTGACACATTTGAGCATGGAGAATATACTCTGACTTCATTTAGGTGTTACTCACTACTAGGTGGCGCTGCAGCGCATCAACTTCAGGACTATGCAGCGGATCGTCATGAAAATTCATAGCGGCGGATCTCTAAACCTTACTCTGCCCCTTTTAGAGTGTAGGGAAGGGCTTTAAGAGCCTTTGAACACCAGAACGCGCAAAAGAATTTCCAAGAGAATTTCTGTGTGTTCGCGTGTTCCGATGGCTTCTGTTCGTGTTCAGAGGGCAAGTTTTAAAATCCTATGACGCTGGAAAAAGTTTCAAAGTTCCGAAAAAAAAATATTGCCGGATAACCGCGAAACTTTTCGAACGATGCCGTTTAAGTGTGGGGAAGAGCTTCATGAACCTCTGAACACCAGAACGTGCGAAAAAATTTTGCGTAAATTTCTGTGTGTTAGCGTGCTCCGATGGATTGCGTTCGTGTTCAGAAGGCAGGTTTTAATCCTATGACGCTGTAAAAAGTTTCAAAGTTACGAAAAAAAAAAAACTTTGCCGGATAATCGCGAAACTTTTCGGACGATGCCTTTTAAGTGTAGGGAAGGGCGTCGAGAGCCTCTAAACACCAAAACGTGTGAAAAAAAATTTAAGCGAGTTTATTTTATCAAAGTTCAAATATAGTAGTACGAAGAAAAAATTTTGGAAGGACAAAAGTGCGAGACCACGATACCTCGAAATTAATGCGGAAAACTCCGGTCAAACAGCATATGATTTTCGAGGATTACGATTTTGCGCATCGTGGACATATTTGGCACCGGAAGTATCGGCGGAAGTCGACGTCGTTTCCGGCGGCCATTTTTTGTTGATGCAGCACTTTCGCGTTACATGTGGAGCAGGTGGTGTCTGTGAGAAGACAAGAGGATTGGGGTTTCGGCCTCTTTTCCGATTGTTTTCTCATACGGCTTGCAGTTTCAACTAACGGTCACCGTATGGGAATTGCAAGTCGTCGACAAGTCGATCGAGACTTTCTGTCTCGAATTGAAAAGACTTTGAGTGTCCGGCGCCCGACTGGCGCTCCACTCCTGCCTGCCCCGCAATCTCAGTCTTCCACGGCGAATCTTCCAGAGTCTCGGACTGAGTGCCGCAGTCTCTGAAGGAGGAGCGTGTTGAGATGAAGGGTTTTCTGCCCCTGCGTCCGACGCACAAACCGCTCGACGCCCACGTACGCAAACCTCCCGGCGCTGATGCCGGCGGGGACGTCGTGAGTTTCGAACTGCTACCGAACGCGATGACGAGAATCTCTCGCACGTGGTGATAAAACGTGGATCCCGCCGTCGCTGCGGGGTCCGCGCCTCTCCCTTCGGAGAGGCGCGCCACGAGTTCGGGATTCGAGTCGGCTGCGATTCGAACCTTCTCTTTGACGGAGAAGATACCTGGTTGATCCTGCCAGTAGTCATATGCTTGTCTCAAAGATTAAGCCATGCATGTCTAAGTACATGCCGTATTAAGGCGAAACCGCGAATGGCTCATTAAATCAGTTATGGTTCCTTGGATCGTACCTTACTACTTGGATAACTGTGGCAATTCTAGAGCTAATACATGCAGCAGAGCTCCGACCTTCGGGGACGAGCGCTTTTATTAGACCAAAACCAATCGGACTTCGGTCCGTAAACTGTGGTGACTCTGTATAACTTTGGGCTGATCGCACGGGCCCGTCCCGGCGACGTATCTTTCAAGTGTCTGCCTTATCAACTTTCGATGGTAGGTTACGCGCCTACCATGGTCGTAACGGGTAACGGGGAATCAGGGTTCGATTCCGGAGAGGGAGCCTGAGAAACGGCTACCACATCCAAGGAAGGCAGCAGGCGCGCAAATTACCCACTCCCAGAACGGGGAGGTAGTGACGAAAAATAACAATACGGGACTCTTTTGAGACCCCGTAATTGGAATGAGTACACTCTAAATCCTTTAACGAGGATCCATTGGAGGGCAAGTCTAGTGCCAGCAGCCGCGGTAATTCTAGCTCCAATAGCGTATATTAAAGTTGTTGCGGTTAAAAAGCTCGTAGTTGGATCTCAGTTCCAGACGGGCGGTCCACTTACCGGTGGTTACTGCTTGTTCTGAACAGCCAGCCGGTTTCTCTTGATGATCTTCACCGGTTGTCTTGGGTGACCGGCAAGTTTACTTTGAAAAAATTAGAGTGCTCAAAGCAGGCGCGACGCCTGAATAATGGTGCATGGAATAATGGAATAGGACCTCGGTTCTATTTTGTTGGTTTTCGGAACACGAGGTAATGATTAAGAGGGACAGACGGGGGCATTCGTATTGCGACGCTAGAGGTGAAATTCTTGGACCGTCGCAAGACGAACTACTGCGAAAGCATTTGCCAAGAATGTTTCCATTAATCAAGAACGAAAGTTAGAGGTTCGAAGGCGATCAGATACCGCCCTAGTTCTAACCATAAACGATGCCAGCCAGCGATCCGGCTGTGTTCCTCAAATGACACGCCGGGCAGCTTCCGGGAAACCAAAGCTTTTGGGTTCCGGGGGAAGTATGGTTGCAAAGCTGAAACTTAAAGGAATTGACGGAAGGGCACCACCAGGAATGGAGCCTGCGGCTTAATTTGACTCAACACGGGGAAACTTACCCGGCCCGGACACAGGAAGGATTGACAGATTAAGAGCTCTTTCTTGATTCTGTGGGTGGTGGTGCATGGCCGTTCTTAGTTGGTGGAGCGATTTGTCTGGTTAATTCCGATAACGAACGAGACTCTAGCCTACTAAATAGACGTCCCGGTCCACTCTGCCGGGCGTTCTTCTTAGAGGGAC